>CALNHX010005510.1:0-105650 GCA_940337035.1 Agriotes lineatus | reverse complement strand
ACAAAAAATATATATAAATACAGGGTCCGGCAGGGAAGTATGACGTTTTTGAAATGAGTATAGCAAAGCAGTGGGGGGAACTAATGTTTTCGGAACGGGTGGTATGTACTCGGTGGTAGATGCCATTTCAGTTGCCATTAGGTATTGTTCTGTGGTTGCCGCGGACAGTAGGAGATCGTGTGTTTGCTTACTACACATTTATTGAAACCGGTCATTCCGTGGTTGCCACAGAACGCAGGTTTCGAATTCATTTTAATGTTGAACGTCACGGTCGTGTTCCTACACGAAACATGATTAGGAAATGGGTAAACAACGTTCGCACAACTGGATTGTTGAAACCTGGAACAGCTCGTGGAAGAGCTCGAACAGTCAGGACTCCTGAAAACTTTTCAACTCATCTACGGCAGTGCTTGCAAAAGGACGGCCAACACTTAGATAACGTTATTTTTCGCTCTTAAGTCAAATTTCTTAATGTTTTTTATGCAATAACAAAATGGCATAATGTAAATAATCTTTGGAAAAAATTAAAATAAAATTTTGTTTAATACAAAATGATTTATTGATTTTTGAAAATCGTCATACTTCCCTGCCGGATCCGTTATAACCCCGTATGAAAGTAACAGGATTATATTTAGCTACATATTTTCAACTATCCTTAAAAACTAATAACAATAAATCATAATAAATAATAACAACAATAAACGATAAATAACAACACTCCACATATACTGCCACTGGTCACACGAGTCTGGGTCGTTGATCGAGAGTTGATCCTTCTACTTCAGAGATGAAAGCTGGAAAAGAGAGAAAATCGGCAAGTAAATGCATGAAAAAGTAAAAAAAATATAGGCCACAAACAAATAAACACATGGAAGCGTGGAAACTTTGTTGATCTAAAAACTGGCGGGATCAGCCGAATAAAACTAACTGTCTCGGCAATGTCTTCCAGTGACATGTAGTTATTTGTGTTACCAAACTTAAAAAACTTAACTATGTTTACGATTGAGGTTACATGTGCGCAGATTGTATCGTAGTAATCCAAGATGCGTGCCTGGGGACGATACAAGACCGAGCACGAGCTGCTGCTGGATGCACGGACCTGGGTAGGTCATGGGTGCATGCGGGCAGCGGCAGCAGGCTGCTAACGCCGCTGTGGATGTGCAGGGGTCAAAAATTGACCAAGCACAAACAAGGGTTTGTTGCACGTACCGGGCCAGTGCAGGTCGAGGAGACACGCGAGCAGCAAGAGCGGATTACGGTTGCAACTGCATAAGTGGCCGAAAACAAAAGTGCAAAACATGCAACGGTTGATCTCCTAGAAGAAAACAATACGGATTTGCATGTGAATGCACATTTAAAGAAAACAATTGGGTGGAAGCAGAAATGTGTGTACGCAGTAGGCGTGCACGCGTCTCCTATTGCAGAAAAACCACCGGTGGATATGATTGAGGTTGCATGTATGCAGGTTGTATCATAGTGCTCGGCGAAGGTGTGTCCGGAGATGGCGCATGCATGATCGCATCTAGCACTCGAAGCACACTGAAGCGAGTCCATTCATGCACGCTGAAGACGGTGCGTGTGCAGGGAATGGATGCGGTTGCTGCTGCTGCACAACGGTTCCGTATTTAGAATAGTAGGCCGCGGTAGTGGTTGCTGCACGTACGCGACGATGCAGATCATGCATGCGTGTGGTTGCGGACCTTGAACGCATCTGGTCAACATGTGCCATGGATATAGGAAGAACGAGAAGGGAGAAGGCTGTGCAAGTTTGCGGATAAACAGACAGACAGCTCATGTTACAGAGAATTTTGCGAAAAATCCAACCTCTGTACGAGATTAAACGATATGAGCCATACCGCTACGGTCAACAGCAGCGTGTCCACATGTATCGAACCGCGGGCGGTGCAAGAAAATGCCACAGAAAGGCCAAAAGATCAATGTTCACAGTTTGGAAATGAATATAGTTATAGCACTTTGACGCGTTATTTGCGATATGTGCGCACGAACGAGGTTGCCGTGAAGGTATTGCAAAATGTCAAATTGTGTCACCCGTCAACTGAAAAAAACTATAATTTAAAGGTTGTGGAGTTATATGCGGAGAATTTTGTTGAAAATTCTAACGACGCCCTTTGGGAGTGCCACAAATGACCGATTGAAGTCTATTTCGCGATAATCTTGGCGAAATGAATTGTAAGTGACATTTATACAGGTAGATAAATGATAACGCTTAGCTTTTGGTTAGGCTGGTTGCGAGCGCTCCACTGCAGAAGAAGACATCCGGGTTGGATCTGGTAGATGGGTTTGCAGGAAGGCTGGAGTTAGCGAGTTAGTCCCAGGGCTTCTTCCGTGGATGACAGCTTAACGAGCAGTTAAAATCGTAAAAGTTGACAGGACCGCTGGGCAGGACTCCAGGGGAAGAAGGTGTTGTGTATTACACGCTTCGGGTCACTAGATGTAAGATTTAGGGCCATTGGGGCGTTATATCTTACATAATATGCCTAAATATATAGGTTGAGAAAAACACGTATTGTTTCAAGAACCAATATAATTAAACTGTTTATAACTTTGTTTTCGGTCGTCAACTTCACAATATAAACAGGTGACGATCGCTACATTACTCCTCTCTAAAAAAAAAGGGTAAAGGAGAAAGGGAGGCCAGGTAGGAAAACTAATATAACCCCGTATGAAAGTAACAGGATTATATTTAGCTACAAAACCTGGATCTTTTCAACTACGTCAGCACTCGGGTATGTGAGAGCTCTTGTTGCGGATGTACAAAATCTCTTGTTTATGAGAATGAAGTTGATTTGATTGCGATGTTTCCGTCTGTATCTTGAAAGGACTTCCACGTGTATAGTCTTCTCGGTGATAAGGTGAACCATGTGTTTACGATTTTAAATTGTTCCTATTGACAGAATCGTATCAGTACATCAGCTCTTCTGTTTCTTTCTCCTAAACCGAAAGGCCCTATTATACCTTCCACTATTCCTTTTTTACCTACTTTAGCATTAAAATCAGCTTGCATGACGTTTAATTTGGTTTGTTGTATTTTAGTAGCTTCTACTTCTTCGTCGCACTTATCGAAGGTTGGAGCATATACGTGGATTATATGTATTTATATTAATCGGCTTTGCTTGGATTTTTAGTAATATTACTCTAGTGGAGTAAGGTATAAAGTCTAAGAAACTCTTATTTACATGTTTTTTGACCATAATTCCAATTCCGTGCCTGTGGTGTTCTTTGTTTCCAGAATAGTACAGGGTTGTACTATTAATAGTGTTGCATTTCGCTGCGCCCGACCAGCGTGTTTCGCACACTCCTAGAATTGATATTTTGTACCGCCGCGCCGTATCTGCTTAACAGTATTGGCCAGTTTTCCAGCTGTAAACAGACTTCGAACGTTCCATGTACCAATATTTATACGGTTTTTGCGATTATTCAATTTTATTTGCTTGGCTTCATTTCCCCTCGGAGATCCGATCGGAGTACTATTTTTATCACCGGAACAATTTGAATTGAATGCAGTCATGTGGTTCTCTTGGAAAGTTGCAGCTTTTGATCAGTTTATAAATTGAATGCTCTATAACAGAAGTCACAACAAAAAGACCAGTGCCACAGGGCATTGTTAGTGAATTGTTGTGGAACCGCTGATCGAGCAGATCTCATTCTTACGCGAAATCTTCTGCGCATGCGCAAAAGTTCGATTTACGATCACGCGCAATAGATGCGTTTAGTGATGACGTAGTAAGTGGGGGTTGTTTGAACGTCACGATCCAAACAAATTGCATAGTTACCGTTGTTACGACGTTGCTCTGTGATATTCACAAAGCAACCACTAATAGAGGAGTTTCTTAAATGCACCTGTCAAATACGTCGCCTGCGTTGATTAACAAAAACTTCGTCTTATTGAAGCCTGCCAGCTAGCCGAATGTCGGTAAGATACAAATTATGGCCACTTCATGAAATTGGCGCTGGTTGACACCATCTGACAGATCACAAACAGATTGGTTATAACATGTGTCAATTAAAAATCTGCAAGAAAATGATAGCAAATCCACGTAAAAAGCGTTATTATGGCGTGAGTTCAGTGTTTTAAATTACGGGTACGATCGTCGCATACGACGGGGAATAGATCAATAGTAGCAAACTAATAATTTATTAAAACTTGCTGCAAGTAAGCTACATGATTATTGTGTAATTTCGTACAAATACATTATAATTTTAGGAGATTTTGATGGCCAAATTAGCTGAGAACATCACAAAGAGCGGTTCAAAAGGTTATTTGTAAGCTTATGGGACCGCATACGAAACGAAGAAAAACGAATGTAGAGGATGTAATACAATGAATGAAATGGAATTGGGTGAGGCACATAGCAAGAGAAGGAATTTCCCCCTGGCTTCAACACTGTATCAAATCTGCGCGAATGCCGTAATAAAGAAAAATGTGATTAGTATATGAATAGGACTGCAAACTAATTGCAGGTAATTACGCGATTTCACCCTCGTTCACTGGATATTCCAAAACCTCTTTCCTGTGGCTGGTTTATCACTGATGCAGCACCATATAGAAGCATGCAAAGCTGTAAAGGGACTCTAAGGAATCGTACTAATAGGCATTATCTTGTCACACAAATTCAGCAATTCATCACTGATATGCAGTATCAACACAACATAATTATAAGGTTACCGTCTTAATATTTAAACAACAATAATATTTAAACAACAAATGCCTCATAATTCACGTTACAGATACTTGCAGGAGTTTACAGCTCTAGGAACAGCAGGTGGTTGATACAATTTCTGAGACCAAATCCGATGAGACAGTTCTGATACATTTTTCGTAATGAATGGTGACGTGTGCACTGACTTTCTGCTACAGGAACTGTATGCATTCCACAAAGAAAAGGACGGAAAGGCTTTGGTAAAGTATGACTATTTTTAATGATACGCACTTCATGTTTTGTTTTGTACAGGTTACAGTTATGGGCACTGAAGCAACCAGACGGCAATCTTTACATTACGGTTGCATGGCTACCAATAAAGCTACACAAGAAGTGACATATGATGTTGAAAAGCCAAGCTCATAATGTATTGACTTTAATTAACTGTAGAATATTAGGCTAGGAAAAAAATGGAAACTTCAAAAAAATTCTGACTAAGTTGGATTAACATTAACTTGTACTGCAACATCATTTTTCTATAAAAATAAGTTACTGATATATGTATTTAAAAATAATAAAGAAATATTTACCGACTGACTGTTTAACTGATTATTTAAGTGTTCAATTTCAGATTTGTACTTGTCACACAGTAAGGTAAGTTCCTGATTTTTAGTTATTAAGTACTGACTTTCGCAAGGAACCTGAAAGTCCTGTTACAAGGAGAAATGGGGATTCAAAATTAAAAAACACATAGATTTATTTCTTTACCATTCGGGATTCATTGCTTGGAATAGGCACAGGAGCATGTGGAACGGAAATAGGAGGGGGCATTAGATCTAGGTTAAAATATAAATACAGTAAAAGCATGGTTTTATCGTGCATATGTTACCTATTTTCTTAATTTTTGGAATCGCATTCTTTTTCAAGTTTCGTCTGCCTCGTGAATCAAGAAAATATTCAGTGCAGGCGAAGTGCAATGAACACACCTTTGATCTCTCACTAGGAGGTTCAAAGTCATCTTAAATAGAAATTACAACTTGAAGTTACTAATTTATCATACATTTATCTGTTCCTTGACAATAACTAAATAATATAGTCATTTGAAATTAAATTTCTATCACAAGCCGCTACCAATGCAGAAAGGCTTAGGTAATTTTAAAACGAAGCCTATTTGCTATGAAATTTGAAAATTATAACTAGCCGCTGTTAATATAATTAGCAATGGAAATTTGTCCAAATGTTTATGCAGGATTTTTATCCACCACATCACTGGTACCTTTCATATTTTCCCCTTGCGTGATAGCCTTTATCCAGCTACAAAAATTTTCCATATTTGATGGAAACTCGTGATAGGAATAATTTTTCCTATCCCTATTTCCACACGAAGGAATACAACACGACATTTTCAAAAATATTTCACAGAAATACAAGTTTTCAAATTTGAAACGTCAAATTGTGTCAACTAGCGCCAGTGGGCAAAATGTGAACTACTGCAATGAATGTCAAACCAGGTTAGCTGGCAGGCTTTGTTTATGTACGCAGGCGACGGTCAAATAATTGTTAGGGACTGGCCCACCCGTCGGAGGGCGCTAGTGTCGCCACTCGGCAAAGTTGTGAACCAAACTATAATTAATGATGGTTTGGTATGTGAAGAAGTGTTGTTTCAAATTGTGCCGATTTAGTGTAGGAGACACAAATTTCTCAACGGCATAAACAAACCTACTAATAGAAATGTTTTCTGAATGCATCTGTCGAATCAAATAATTGTTAGAGATTGGCCCACCCGTCAGGAGGCGCTGGTGTCACCTGTCCGCTAAGGTCACTAAATCACGTTAGCTCTGCTAACACAGGTAGGGAAACTCGGAGTTATTTATGTCAAACCAAACTCGTTTTTGTCAGTGGCGTACCCAATCAGTTTATAGGTTATAACAGAAATAAATTGAAGTTTGTGTACCTAACGTGAACGCAATAAATAAAGAATTATTTGTAAACGTTTTCCACCTTAAAAAATTAATTATCACAAATATAAAGTTTTAGCGAATATTTTGTACCGCTCGCTGCATTCTAATACTGTGGTACCTTACATACACGTAAATGATGCATGTTGTCTAGTGGTCTATTTATTTCTTTCAACCACTTCTGCCGTTTTATGCTATTTCTAGGTCCTTAATTTGCAATAAGTTATTCATTAAAAAGTATTGCTAAATATTGCAGCGTATACCCTTTTATGCTGTTGTTCAGGCAACCTTGAACGCAGCAAATGAAAACCATAATGCTATTAAATATAAATACGTTTTGACAAAATTCGTCGGAGAACTAGGGAATCCGAGATTACAATCATCTCTTCAGGTCATAATTAAGGTAAATGATCTGTAATCGTGAAAAATTACCTTTGATATTTCTCCAGATCTTCAAGTTTCGGGGTCAGTAGACGAAACACATTTTAAATTGCGGTTAAAAACGATCATCTGCCTAACTTACAACCTAGAGAAAGGATTGTGACATCGCATTCGAAGAATATATTAATAAGAAAAAATATTTATGCCCTTACTAGTAGCGCCTATGGTAAATTTGACATTGACAAACTCGTTTTTTGAACCTGTCAAATGGTGTTTCCCTACCTGTGTTAGCGTAGCTAACGTGATTTAGTGACCTTACTGTCCGCTACAGTGACTATATAATCACAGTGTGGCCATACGGTGGTCATGTTTTCTATTGGTTGAAGGCAAAAGGATTCCAAGTTATTGTCATTTTTAACAGTGTACAGAATGTTTAGTTACAAAAATTTATTAATGTCAAAATAACACATTGGTATTTTATAACTTGTCAAAAGCTTGAGTGCAATCTGCCATTAGTTTTCCCGTGGCCGTGAGTTTTCCAAACTATAGTTTGCCAATTAGTTATTTACGATATTCAGTATTAACATCACACAAACCAGAACATTTAACAGAGAAATAAATATTTTCATAAGTTTTATATTGCTTAAATATTCGTAAGTAACTGCTCAATAGATTATTATAAGGTTCAAAAGCATGTCCGAAATTGTCTTATTTTAAATTATATCTCTCTTTTTTGTTCATCGTGCTTCAAAATATTCAGTACTTTGCCAAATTACACCTATAAAACATGTATCGGGAAAACTCTAGTATAGCCCACTGGTACATTTTGACATTTACGGAATATGCGCATAAAGGAACTGTTATGCCAGTGGTGAAACTGGATTTTAAGCTATGGATAAGAGAAATACTCATTGGGAAATTCAAATTCACAATTATATACTACGATTGGACTAACTGCTTTTTTTACGGTGATGCACAGGCATTTTTGTACTAAGTACACACAAATCTTAAACTGCAGCTAACCCAAATTCGCACCTTGACGGCAGTCAAGATTGGGTCTGGCATGAGACTCCCGTGTTTTGCCTCCATTGCCTGTACATTTGTAGAACCTCCTACAAACTGAGAATCACATTATCACGCGCATGCGCCTAAGCACCAGTGGGCTATATTGGGGTTTACCCCTGTACCTATCTAATATAATTTAGATGTTAATAAAGCATATTAAATTACCGAGAAGATTTCTACAAATGATGCTATATCATTTGTGTTTTGGATTTGAACTTTCCAATTGTAATAAATTGTAGACACCGTATGACTCATATTTCTTCAACATTTAAACCCCTTTGTGGTATTTTATTGTATTTGAGACATCAGTCATTTTGAATAACAATCTTTTACTTCAGCAAATGAATTGTCAAATTTTATTTTGACTTTAGTAATTTTTTGTTACCAAATGTCGCTTACACCGTTAAAAAAATTCTATTTGTTTATTACATCACTATGGTTTTTCGCAAAATCTGATTTTGACATTGGATTCAAAAGTACCAGCCAACAATTGTATGGCCACACTGTGATTATATAGTCACTGTACTGTCCGCCATAGATATATTAAACAAGATACAGCCATGCGCGGTAAACGTATGTCCGTGCTTAGAAAACATATCAAAGAATTCGGTACATCTCTCCATTTCATTCTGCCACGCATTTAATGTATTTGTTATTTCTTTTTATTAGTTAGCCGTAAGTCGCACGAATTTCGAGTGCTTTGTTTTGAAGTGTCATTCAAATTTCAAATTACGCCAAACTCGTAATTTACGTAGTTTATTGCAATAATAAAGAGCTCAATTAATATTTATAGTCAAAATGAGGACTTGTATTCTGTATTCTATTTCTTATAGCCCTTTTTATGAAGATTTATCCTTCCATCGGTGCGTAAACTCTTTTAAAATACCTAAATAATACCTACCTATTACCTGTACTTATTATTCTTTGGCACCTCAACCCTGACAGGTTATGGAGGCCGTATATTAGTTTCTAGACTGCTTTCTGTCTTGTTTCAAAACTGCGGGTGTGTCTTGGCCTTTCCAATTATTTTTCCAGGCTTTTCAACCTCAGGTTTTCCTTAAGCTGTACCATGGTTTTTAGGTCTTACAATATGCTGTCCTCTCATTGTAACTAATATAAAACATAATGCACAATCAAATAAACACGACTATTTATTTAATACCCACTGCTTTGGGCTAAAATGCAGAATCCGAGGCCAATTACAATCCTTCTACATATTTTCCTTATAATTTTGAACATTTAAGTGGTTAGCAGATTTACCAGTCAAACTGCTGTTTTCATGGTTTTGATTGCTATATTGAGACAACAAAGACTATTTCTGGCACCATGTAACACAAGTTAAATGTATTTTGTCCGAATTTCTCTCAATATCACATCAAAGTGCCATTGCTTGCATAAAAAAGTGGGACAGTAAAAAATTCTATTTTGAAAAATTTGTTGGTGGCACTGTAAGTCTATGTCAAATTCGATGTTAGCAGGTTAGGGTTTGTGTCAGTTTTGTCACAAACTGACGCAAAACCTAACCTGGTAATCTCGAATTTGACATAGACTTACAGTGCCACCAACACATTTTTCTATGCAAGCAATGGTACCTCTCTAAAGGATAGCGCTATACGTAATTCAAGCACTGAGAGTGACAGCAATAGAAGGTACGTCATTTTGAACTATGTCGCCGCATGGCTGTATCTTGTTTAATATATCTATGCTGTCCGCTTTTTGAAAAGTGCTTAAATAGTAAACTCATACGTCAAACTGACACCGACAAATCATTTAAAATGCGTGAAAAGCATTACGAACCAAAGTAAATTAATGCAACTGAGCACGACTATTGTAAGATTGACAATACTTATTAAACAATATTGCTATTTGAATTACTTAAAATATATTTGTTATTCGCAAAAATTTTGTTTGCATTTTCCATAATTATTGTAAACTTTAGAACCTATAAAGATTTTGCATATTCCGATTTATGCTGTTCAAAACTTTAAAATCGAGATTCTGATGAAGGCAAATTATGAATATGCAAAATTTGTATTGGTGTTGACGGCATATCATTGATTAATCCAAATATCGTAGTAATGGCGTATTTAAATTTTGCCGCCTTGCTGGAATAGTTTCTGGCCCACCCATTGTAGGGCGCTGAAACTTTTATACATGCTTACTATGGGAGAAATCGCTTTATTAGTGGTTGCTTTGTGGTGATATTGCTCTTTATTGACAGACAGTTTAAGGGTTATTTGATAGAATGCCTATTCGTAAGACAAGAAGAATTTGTGAAAGCAATTATTTAAAGATTAAAGCATACCAACAATAATTACGTCGTTGTCGTTCTTTTGTGCTTGAAGTGCTTGCAACGATGGCTCAAAAACACGTGCTGAAATTATCTTCATTGAATAATTATTTCAAAGATGAGATGAAACTAATTGAAAGAGGCGAAAATGCATTGGAGTCTGGGCATGTTTTAAACATGAAATATAATGATAGTGCAAAAACCATAAGTGGGTCAGTTCATGCTAGCATGAAAGATAAAATCTACCAAGTTGAGGTAAGCTATAGTTTCTTTATAATTAACTTTTAACCGATCCTAACCTAACAAATTTAAATTGATTGAAAGTGCTATTTAACATAGTGACGCGAACCTTATCTGTCTGTTTTAGATATCTTTGGACAAAGATAAGAACATCACCAAGTCAACGTGTACATGTCCACGTGGCCAGCTTTCCTGCCATCATGTCGCAGCAACAGGGTTATTTGCGCATTACAATGTATCTGTAACCGATCAATCATGCAGCTGGTCGGCACCAAAAGTAAATGTAGTTGAGCAAGTGGTAAAAACGATTGAAGAATTATTTCCTCCGACAAAAGAATACCGTGCTTCTAAAAGAGATGTTAGCGAAACTGAAATTGAACGTCTCCGAGAAGAGTTGGCATCATTTGGTGGTGCAGTAGGCTTTACTTGGCTTTTAGCCCCCAAACTCGCATCGCAGGAGGAAAATGTGGTAGTAAATGTTGGCGATGTCATTTTTTCTGAAGACTACCAAAAGAGTGTCCAAAAAACCTCTTATTTTGAAGAAAAAATACGCGTCACACCAGAGATAGTGCTTGAAGTATTTGAAAAAACTATAGGACAATCGGACAACCCTGTGTGGTTAATTGCCAAAAAGCTTCGACTGACAGCCAGTTCATTTGGAATGATCCTCGCTGCCTGTAAAAGGAAAAGCTATCCACCATCGCTTTTTAAAAGACTTACAGGTAAATTCTGCAATTGCTGTATTAGTTTGCTCGTCGTGCAGTGCGGTCGCATTTTTGTTTTGCTCCGCTTGTTTTGCAGTGTTTTGCATTCTTTCATGCTAATACTCGTGTGTGTATTGTTTTGCTGTGTTGACTAAACTACATATTACTTCGTATGTACGCAATTCATCATAACATAACCCAGTGACACAATAGGAAACACATTTTGCAAGTAATTGCAATTTGACTTCCTATTACATTTAAATTATTTACTACTGGTAGTGAACTTGACCTCAATTTCGTTGAAATGGCTAATTTCAAATGCGATGCTTGCCAAAAAGTCTTCCTGGATGTTAAGGACAAATATAAACTAAAGTGTAGCGGCGAATGTAGGCGCATATTTTGCATGGCATGAAGTGGATTTGACAAAACCACATTAAAAACGATTTCACAACAAAAAAATCACCAACTGAGATATTTTTGCGTTCTATGTGATTCTCCCAATCTTAAATATCTGCATGAAAAAGTTTCACAATTAACAAGGGACCAAGTACCAAAAGATAACATCGAGGCTATAGGGTCACTAATTAAGAAAGTGGCTGATGCAATTCCGATTATTACGGAAACACACGAATTGGTATATAACCAAGATTCAAAGCTAGATTTGCTTCATAAAAGAGTTGAGGAAATTTACTCGATGTGTCAGTCCTTCACTGATTGTGGCCCACAATCAATTAGAAAAAGTTTAAACGGCATGCAGCAGGATCTTTTCAATCTCTCCTCAGTCTTCTTCAACAGCAATGAAGACCAAATCAAAATACAGGTACACGATCCATCTTCAAGTGAAATTAGGAAAAACATAGAAGGGATACAACATAAGTTAAAAAAAATATCAGATGAGTCCATGGCGGAGTTCCAAATAAGACTGAAAACCTTAAAATCTCCAGGTGTTGCTTCTTCGACTTCACAACCGACTCCAGTCCAAACATCAAAGTCTTGTATGTCAGTTTTCACCCAAACAACAAAACTATCTCCTAGTTTGAGTGGCCCAAAACCAGTGTCAAATTTAACATTACCTACTCAAGATGGAAAAGTAGGCAAAAGTGAATGGCAGTATGTGATTGTGAGAAACCTTCCATCTTACTATAACAGCAATCACGTAGTACATTATATTAAAGAAAAGTTGGGAGTGTCGGACTTTATAAGATGCTACCCCTTATTAAAACAATCAGAAAATGCAGCGGAGATAACATACAAGATTGGCACCATAAACAGAAAGTCTGCCGCTCGATTAGCAGAAGAGCAGTTCTGGCCTGCTGGTGTATCGGTAAAGTGGTCAGTAGAAAGAAAATGCCATCTTGAGGAAAATCCTAGCGAAGGAAATGAAACGCAGCTGGACAAAGTGAAGAAAAAGACAATTAAAGAATTCACTACTCAAGAGAAGATTCTAAGGCTTCATTCTGATGGGGAGGCTATAGCAGCTGGCAAACAACACACCTTTAAAGAAAATCAACCCATAAAATTTGTGAGTGCAGGCATCCAGAAAACAAATCTCACAGTAGATGCAATGACTCCGCCAAGGGTGAAACTGACAATGCAATCTGCCGCCGATGAAGGCCGGTACCTTTTGGCTCGTCTGCGGGAACCAGCAATAATGAATGCCGTCAGGTTGTACATATCCTATCTACATGAACAACCGCAATCAGTTTGCCACGAGGGCTTCACAAATGCTTCTCTAAGGGTATTTTTAGCATCTGAGGGCCTTCCTGTAGACGTGGAGTCGCTAAAACAATTATACATGAAGTACTTTGAAGCGTATGGCATAGGATCTTCTACTGCATCGGCGGACCTTGCAACCTACAAATCATTTGTCTCCTCCCAACATCTTATACGCCTACAACAATCCAGGGAAAGCCATGGCAAATACTACTCGCCAAAACGAAATTTTTAATACGATCGACTTGCCCAGAAGAGCAAGTATCTTCTATCATTGACAAACATTCAGTGCCTCTCTTTTGTAATAAAAACACCAGTAATATTACTATTTTACATGCAAATATTCAGTGTATTAGAAACAAACACAATTATCTTGAATCTATCTTAACTGAACAAAATTTTGACGTGGTGATGATTAGTGAACATTGGCTTAAGGATGGAGAAAAACATTTATATACACCAAATAATTACAATCTAGCTTCTTGTTACTGCCAATTGGAGAGTGAATGTGGAGGAGTATGCATTTTTACTAGATCTGATCACGTTTTTACATCAATAAATTCCATTAATGAACTTAACAGTGAAAAACATTTTGAATGCACTGGCATTAAACTTGCTGATTTGAACTGTGTTGCGGTGGCTTTATATCGTTCACCATGTGGTAATATCGATATCTTTAAAAATAAACTTTCTCATGCTCTTGACTTAATATCTAAATATTTTAAAAACAGTAAACTAGTGTTTGGTGGCGATTTTAATATAAATTTTGCAGTTAAATCTAAGGAAAGCATCGAAATTACTAACATATTCCATTCATTTGGATTACAAAAAAATATCACCGACTTTACTAGAGTACAAAAAAATTCCAAGTCGTGTATCGACAACATCTTCACAAATTTTGAAACACAACTTGCAACTGTGGCTGAATTTCACATATCTGATCATAGATCTCAAATAATTAAATTTAACACTATTCAAAAACGGGCGACCTCTGTTTACAAAACCGTACCAAATAAAAGTTCTAGAAATAGAATCAAATTTTCAAATTACCTCTTAACTGAAGATTGGGTAGAATTATATAGAGAGTCTGACCCAACCTGCGCAGTTAATGCTTTTTATAAAGTTTTTTCATATTATCACGATTTATCTTTTCCTCCCATTAAAATTAATACAAATAACCAATGTAAAAATGCCTCTATATTTACCAATCCAGAAATAGTTTCGGCCAGGGAAGAAATAAATCGTCTTGGAAACATTTTGAAATTGAACTTGCAAAATCTTCTATCGGCTGAATTTAAACAAAAAAAATACGAATACGAACAAAAAATCTTAAAATTAAAAAAAGAAAAAATCAGTAAAGAAATCTTGGAGTCTGATAATAAACAAAGAACAATATGGAGAATAATAAAAAAAGGTGTAAACAATATCAATAGCAATGGAATGGTAAGTGTGATTTCCCCAGAATCTCACAACGACTACTTTGTGCATGTAGCCGACGAATTATTATCAAATATTCCCCCATCAAAGTACTCACACAGTGTTTATCTAAATAAATTACCAATCAACAATGAACAATCACTCTTTTTATTTGCTGTTGAGGAATCCGAGGTAGAAGATATTATAAAGGCATTAAAAAAGTCAAAATCATTAGACCTATATAATCAATCGGTTTGTATGTACAAAGAAAATGTTTTATGTTTATCTGCCCCGATAGCTCATATTGCAAACATCATATTAAAGACGGGCATATTTCCTAATAAATTGAAACAAGCCAAAATTATACCTTTATATAAATCGGGTGAAATTAATGATAGATCAAATTATAGACCCATTGCACTTCTCCCCATTTTGGCCAAAATTATAGAAAAAATTATTGCAGTTCGAATTCTAAATTTCTTTGAAACCAACCATATTTTTACGGACAGACAGTTTGGGTTCAGAAAAGGAAGGGACACGTCGGGAGCCGTGCTGAATCTCATTAATTATATAACAGAATCATTGGAAAACAAAAAATCTTCCTTTGCACTATTTCTTGATTTAAGTAAGGCGTTCGACTGTGTCTCAAAAAGCATTTTACTCGATAAACTAGAGTATTACGGTTGCAGGGGAGTAACTCTAAAACTAATGTCATCCTACTTATCTGACAGATCTCAATGTGTATTTTGCAAAGGTCAGTATAGCCAGATGTCTTCAATTCAACATGGTGTCCCACAAGGAAGTGTATTGGGACCGTTATTATTTTTAATCTATATTAACGATTTGCCTAATGCCATCCCTGTTTTCACGACTTTATTTGCAGACGATACGACCTTTGCAAACCACGTAGAAGATGAAACTCTAGTCAGTCAGTTACAAACCAACATTATCAACCAAGCCTCAGATTGGTTCCAGGCAAATAAGCTTTGTTTAAACCAAAATAAAACTACCACTTTACTATTTTCAAATAAACAAAATATCTGTGAAACCGTCAAATTTTTAGGCCTTACGTTGGATAACAAACTAACTTGGCAAGCACATGTTGACAATCTTTCAATTAAGTTATCAAGAACAATTTATGTAATTAGACAAATAAAAAATCGAGTAAACTTAGATGCTGCCATTACTGCATACCACGCATTATTTCATAGTGTAATGACGTACGGTCTAATAAATTGGGGTACCTCTACACATATTAAAAAAATTTTCATTGTACAAAAAAGAGCCTTGAGAGTGTTGGCGGGAGCGAGTCAGTTAGACAGCTGTAAACCATTGTTTAAAAAATATAACATATTAACGCTACCGTCAGCAATACTATATTGTAATCTATTACACATAAAAGAACATTATGGCGATTATACAAAAAACGGCGATGCCCATGGTTACGACACCCGCAGTCGAGGCGATATACAGGTTCCGCAGCAGAGACTAACGTCCACTAAACGAAGTAATTTCGGAATAGGATTATTTAATTCGCTTCCTAGTACTCTCAAAAATGCCCCAACCAAACTCTTCAAAGTTAAGCTTAAAAAACATCTTCTGGCCAATGTCTACTATGAACTTTCCGATTTCAGATTTGTTGAAAATTAAGACCGTCTTGTTTTATTGACTTTAGTATTTTTGTTGTTACTGTATTTTTCTGTAGATGACTATTTCTGTAAATGCATTGTATTTTTTTTTTTATTTTTATATTTTTATATAACTGGAATTGTGACATATCTAAGCACCACGGTGTATATTATGATGAATAAATACTACTACTACTACTATTAAAAAGTCTTCCTAATTTATGAATGCAACTATGTTTATATTTCAATGTCAAACATTAGATTTTTAAATAACTTATAGTTGAATTGATAAATTAGGAACTATACCATAGCCGTCCGGGACTGAAAGACTTTTTGTCAGCATTAACATAAGGAAGTTCATTATTTTTTGTTATACCTAAAACAAAATGAAACGAAATTTTGAGCGAAAGCTAATGTTTTTTATTTGTTCATTTATCACCTGTCAATATAATAAGTGAATTTATTAATAAGGAGAGGACTAACCTAGTGATTAATCATCTCACTTCACCATCGCACTTAATAAGAGTTAAGTAAGTTTGTTAAGGTGTGCATTGAATCTCAGCGTATTTCACACAACAGGTGTTGACTTCTTCTTGCACTAAGGTAATATTAAGATTATGCTGAATCGCTGAATTAGACACGTACCACCGTAGATTAACTAAGGCTGAAAATAGAATTAACTCCACCAGGGCCGTAGCTACAGGCTTGGGGGCCCTGGGGCAACAAATAATTATGGGGCGCCCATGTTATCTTCCCCTTTACCTCTACATCACTTTCATTTAGTAAGACTTTTTTAATAGGGTTACTATTTGGTGTTTTTATTTCTGTTAAGATAGAAGAATGGGTATTTAAAACAGACAAAACACATATTTACTTCACATTGAGTTTAATATAAAACTGTATTTAACGTTTAAACAGGCTAAGTTTAGTTCAAAACTTTTTAAAGACAACTTCGTAAAAATCTTCCTCCGTCTTCGGGGGTCCCTATGTTCGGGGGCCCCGGGGCACTGCCCCGGTTGCCCCGGTGGTAGCTACGGCCCTGAACTCCACGACAATGTTTTTTCGTGTATCTGATACAGTTAGGTGGGATTTACAAGACGCAAACTCTGTTTGAGAGACTTTACATGTAACCACTATTACTTTAGTTGTGGCAGACACTACATGTGAGAAGTTTCTGTAGCAAGTAGCCGATATTTAAACATAAGTACCTAATACATCTTTATTTAGCATATCTGAAGTTATTAACTTAATTTGAATACTCTACAGTCTACATCATCCATCAATTACATGAGGTAACAACAGCAAAGTGTATAGGCAATAGTTTGTCTCAATTTCGCAATGGAAACTCTAACATGTATCAGTTACTGACTTCCAATGAACACTCTCTACTCTCTATGGACTACGCTAAGTAAGAACTGCAAGGGATGCAGGCAATAATTTTTAACAATTTTGTAATGAAACGATTACATCTATAACGATTTTTTTTGGCGTGTATCTGTATACGTATATATATTTAAAAATCAATCGCCGTGTGTTAGTGTGTTAGTAACGCAAAAACTCGAGAACGACTTGACCGATTTGGATGATTTTTTGTTTGTTGTGTTCGTCTTACTCCCGAGGTGGTTTAGCAAAAAAGAAAATTCGGAAAACTCGAAAGCCGGAAAATTGGAAAATATCGAATGTGTGTTTTTCTATACACTGTACGACTTTCTATTTGCAGTCATACTTTTATGATTCTGTGGTTAAGGGTTTGACGGGTTTTCCCCATCATATCATAATCCAAAACAACGTTTGCCGGGTCAGCTAGTCTAATATAAAATTAATTTTAGGTGGGATTTACAATTTCGAAACTCGCTTTGAAGGACTTATACGTAAGCTCCATTAATTTAGTTAGTGACAACCAGTATGCATGAACGGTACGGTGTCTATCACATATAGCAAATATTTGAACATAAATAATATATCTCTATTTAGCATATGACGAATTACTAACGTAATGTGGAAACTCTTCATGCTCTATGAATTACATTAGGTGATAACTTCCATGCGTGAAGCGTTAGTTTTTATGTCGTAGTGAAAACTGTTCAATTGTACATGAAACTATTTTGGCGTGTATCTCATACACTTTAGGTGGGATTTAAAAGACACGAACTCGCTTTGAAAAGTTTACATATAAACCCCATTAATTTAGTTATAACCAACAGTATGCGAGAGCAGTTTCTATCTTAGACAGCAGATATTTTAACGTAATATATCTCTATGTAGCACAACACGAATTACTTAAGTAATTTGGAAAGTTCATGCTCCATGGATTACATTGAGTAACAATTTCAGTGCGTGAAGGTGATAGTTTTTACAAATGTCGTGCAGGTAAGTGTTCACTCATATCTAATAAACTTTAGGTTTGATTTAGAAGACGCACACACAATTTGTTGAAATTCTTCTAACCACACAAATATTTAACAACCGCTAAATACGTATTTAGACAGCTAAGCTGCCATCTTCAGTAGGCTTGAAGCGAGACTAAACCGACCAAGTTGGCGAAAATATGTTCTTCACCAAACCACCAGTGGAAGTCAGCACTCCCGCACATTCTAACGCTATTATACTATCGTACCCTAAGGGCGTATCCTATTCGACCAATCAGGTGTCAACTTCAACAAAGCGTAAAGATCAGTGTGGGAGATAGGACATCCACCTTTGTTCAAAATTGTATTATCTTTATTCTTAAAAATTGTCAAACTTTCAACAGAATTTAGCTGCTTTGTCTAAGTTAACGCTTTTATAATTTTTAGGTCAGTTTCCGTAATACCATGGCCCGTTTCTAAAATATATTGGGCAATACTAGATTTTTCGAATCTGTTGAATCGAAAATGAGCTATATGCTCTTTAAATCTAGTACCAAAATTACGACGTGTTTGCCCAATATATTTAGAATCACAGTGGGGACATTTAATTTCGTAAATTCCAGATTTCTCTAAAGTCTTAAGCTTGTTTTTGGGATTCCCCAATACATTTCGAATATCGTTGCTTGAATTATAAACAACTGTACAGCCGGAACCTTTACAAATTTTCTCTATGCCATTTGTGGCCTGGTGAAACGGAATTTTGATGTACTTTTCGTTGGTTCCTTGACTTCTAAAACTGACCAGGGTTGTGGAATTTCGAACGTACAATTTATTTCCTAATCAAATTGCCGATACATTTTAGAAGAGAAATCACTGTACACGATGTTTTTGATGATCTGAAGTTCGGTGTTATATCGATCTTTGTTTAAAGAAAAGGTGGAAATTTGGAGCAGCCATTTTGTGTTGAGAATAATGATTTGAATTCACTAAAATGAATTTATATACACATTTAATTCCAACTTATTTTTAGCAGTTGTCCTTCATCCTTCAATGTACCTACTGTATCGAATTAGTCAAAAATAACAATCTTACTACCTTTGTCAGAGAAAACCATCCCTTGTTACGCAATCCCTTAATAAGTTCATTGTCTTTTCTAATCGATTCGGTGGTTTTATCCTGCCTGGTCAATTACTCAGGTTTTCCGAAATTTTAATTTTGCAAGCTTTTCTAACGAATTCTGTAGACTGTTTGTCTAAAGCGGCAATTGAACTTTAAATGCCGGCAAAGATATCTTTTAAAGGTGGTTTAGTATGACCTAAATTGAATTTTAAGCCCCTATTTAGAAAAGCCAATTCGTCCGTATTAAATTATTCTGAAGACTCGTTTTTAACAATTACATCCTTAACAACTATTTGGGCAATTTTCAGGTATGTGGACATTTTTGCTGTTTTTGATTTTTCAAAATTCAAAGTATTGATAGTTCCTTAAATCAGTTAAATTCGAAATTTCCTATCATAAAATGCACATATGAAATGGACAATGAATGACAACTACCATTTCTGGATACCTTAGTAATAAAAGATAAAAATAAGTTAGAATTCGATGTTTATAGAAAAGAAACAAATGTAAAAAGATTCATTTTAGTTAGTTAAAATCATTGTTTTCAACATAAAATGACTGCTCTAAATTTCTTAGTGCATAGACTGCTAACGTTTCCTTTAAACAAACTTCAGACTATCAAAAACATCGCTGTGTACAATGGTTTCTCTTCTAAAATTATCGACAATTTTATTAGGCAACACAAAACAAAATTGCAAGTTAGAAATTCCACAACTCTGATCAGGCTTAGAAGTGAAGGACCCAACGAAAAGTACATCAACATTCCGTTTCACCCGGCCATTAAGCGCCTAGAGAAAATGTGTAAAGATCTAGGCTATAAAGTTGTTTATAGTTCAAGCAACAATATTCGAAATTTGTTGTGAATCCCAAAGACAAGCTTGAGACTAGAGAAATCTGGAATTTATGAAATTAAATGTTCCCATTGTGATTCTAAATATATTGGGCAAACACGTCGTAATTTTGGTACTAGATTTAAAGAGCATATAGCTCATTTTCAATTTAACAGATTCTAAAAATCTAGTATTGCAGAACATATTTATGAAACGGATACGCCCTCCGGGTCAGATAGTATAAATAGCGTTAGAATGTGCTTACTTCCACTGTCGATTTGGTGAATATCATATCTTCGGCCAACTTTGTCGGTTTAGTCTTGCTTCAAAGTTTGTGAAGATGGCATCTTAGGTGTCCAAATACGTATTTAGCGGCTGTTAAATATTTGTGTAGGGATGGGTTTTCAACGAATTGCCTGATTCAAACCACAGAGTTTTATTTTTAGAAGACGCAGACTCAAACTCTCGTTGAGACACTTTACATCTAAGCACCATTACTTTAGTTATTGCAGGTAAAGGAGAGCGGTCTCTATCATAGATTGCAGATACTGCATTAGGTAAGAACCGCAACAGGAGCAGGCAATAGTTGTTATCAATTTAATAATGGAAACTATTACATATATCACGAAATTTTTTTGGTATACGTAACTCGAATTGAAAGAATTTACATGTATCATAGCTACAGCTCAGTGTGGGATTTTGAACTTAATGCCATACCCATCTGGAGCACTTTTATTATTGCGTAACGCCCCGTTTCAATTTAATTTCAAAAGCGCGTTAATGCATTTGGCACCTTATTTCGGACCACCTTATATATAATTATTGTAGCAAAAAATCAAGTTTATCGCAGCAGGCGTGTGTGCGAAGTGATAAACGCTGCGTTTTGCGCGTTGGAACTTGTCTGGCATTTCGATTCTAGTAGGCCGCTAAGACAGCCGAATAGCCGATAAAGTATTGATTTTTTGGAGGCACGCTCTGGCGGATGTTAATTGCTGGGCTAACTGAAGCCGTTTTTGTTGCTTAACAAACGAAGCCGTAAGGCGTTATTTTCCTTAAGGCACATTCAGCGTAGGTAAGAAAGCTCATCTAAATGTATTCCTTGCGTACTAATCTTTTTATTCAAGCTGGATTCCTTGCGCTGCCAATAGTTGAACCGCTGTGGTGCCGTTTCTACGCAATTAGGCTGATACACCTTCGGTAAGAATGCTCTGCTTAGTTTATTTCGTTTTCTATTTTTCAAATATTTAACCGTTTAGTATGGGCTAATGGGCTAATATCGACTAGCATAAGCTCAAACGAAGGCTAAATTCAGCTAATTCAGTTTCCCGATTCTGCTTCCGTATGTGGTCAGGAATTCCCGACATGTGCCGCATCCTTTAGTTGTTAGCTGACTTCTAACAGTGGCGACCGTGGAATTCTCAGAATTTTGCAGCCAAACCCGGCTTAGCGTCTTCATGAATGGCAACACCACCGGATTCCACTTGCGATCGCTGGACTTCAGCATCAAGCTAAATTGTAAGTACATGCATGAGCCCTGTGGGTTGGGGTTAGAATAGACTCACAGTACCCATGCTTGTCGTAAGAGGCGACTAAAAGGGTTGGGCGTGAGGCTAACAACCTCTCGGGGGCTAATAACCCCTTAACCGTACAAAACCATTGTTACGAAGCCGGACGGACCCTATGTCGACGACCTGGCAAACGAAATAAGGCAAACGATTTAAGAATATGTACATGGAATGTACGATCACTATACAGACCTAGAGCACTTCCACTACTCGTAGAGACGCTGAACGAATATAAATCAGACTTAACAGCCATCCAAGAAGTTGGATGGGTGGGCGATGGCATACTAGAAAAACGCAACCATACCTTCTATTATAGCTGCCATAAAAAGCAACATATACTAGGCACTGGTTTCATAATTAAAAATCGAATAAAAAACCAAATCATTGATTTCCAAGCCATAAACCCTAGATTGTGTGTCATCCGAATGAAGAGAAAATTCTTCAATTACACATTCATAAATGACCATGCACCCACAGAAGATAAGGCAGAGGAGGAGAAGGAGGAATTCTACGAGGCCCTTGAAAATACCTATCGGAAATCCCCAAAACGAGACATCAAAATCCTGTTGGGAGACCTGAATGCCAAAGTGGGCCAAGAAGAAATATATCGACCAACAATAGGTAAACATAGCCTGCATAGCGAAAGCAACGATAACGGTATACGACTAATTAATTTAGCCGCCTCTTTAAACATGACGATAGCAAGCACATGCTTTGATCATAAGAGAATCCATAAGGAAACTTGGAAATCCCCTGATGACAACACAACAAATTCAATCGACCATATCCTGGTGGACTCTCGACATTTCTCTAATATCTTAGATGTGCGAACCTATAGAGGAGCAAACATAGATTCAGACCATTCTTTGGTGGCAGCAAAGCTCCGGGCTAGAATATCGAATCAGAAAACACAAAAAGGTGAAAGAACAAAACGGTACAATGTGGCAGCACTGGCAGATGAAACCAAAGAAGAAGAATTTAGCAGAGCCTTAAACAGCAACCTTTCACATGGCATTATTGATGAAAATTGTAGCATAAATCAATTATGGGAAAACTTTAAAACCATAATGCGGAATACAGCCGACGAACTCTTGGGAAAACAGCCCCCAAAAAACAAAATAATTGGTTTGGCGATGAATGCAAAAAGGCAACAACCGAAAAAAATATGGCATATAGAAGAATGCAACAAACACACCGTCAAGAAGAATATCGAGAACTAAGACGTATTGAAAAGAAAATACATAAAGCAAAAAAGAAGGCACACAACGAAAGGCAGCTGATGGAGCTAGAACAACTAAACAGCCAAAGAGAAACGAGAAAATTTTAAAAACAATTAAATAATGCAAGGGAAGATTTTAATCCACAATCAACTACTATGTGTAGAGATAAAAAGAACAGCATCATTAGCAATAAACAGGAAATCCTAGAAAGATGGAGAGAACACTTCCGAGAGCAATTAGACAAGAACAAGGATAACTCAAGCAATAGTGATTTACCAGGAAGTAAAGAATTACCTCGAGACTACGAACAACTAACGAATGAAATAGAAGAAGAACAAAAATCGAACCCCCCTTGACACTAGAAGAAGTGCAAAAATCAATAAACAAATTGAAGTCAAATAGGACACCAGGTTCAGATAACCTACCAGCCGAACTGTTTAAGGAAGGGGGAGATAGACTAACTGAAGTAATACATAAACTCCTAACACAGGTATGGCAACAAGCGATACTCCCAGATGAGTGGAACTGTGGTATTATATGCCCAATTCACAAAAAAGGGGATCAACTCAACTGCGCTAACTACCGAGGAATCATACTATTAAACGTAGCATACAAGATCTTCTCTAATATCCTATTCGAACGACTGAGACCATGCACTGAAGAAATAATAGGGAAATACCAGTGTGGATTCCAACAAGGCAAATCAACAACAGATCAGATATGCGCACTCAGACAAATCCTGGAAAAGTCACACGAATGTAATATCGAAATGCACCACCTATTTGTCGATTTTAAAAGTGCATATGATAGCATAAGCAGGGAAGCACTCTATAAAGCTATGGAAGAGTTTGAGATACCAAAACACCTTGTCGAATTAGTCAAATTAAATGAAAACAGTTGAAAGCAGATTGCAAATACACAACGACCGATCACACCCATTCAATACTGTAAAAGGACTACGCCAAGGAGACGCCCTTTCCTATCTGCTTTTTAACATATCCCTTGAAAAAGCCATCAGAACATCCAAGATTAACACCAACGGAACGATATTTAACAAGTCCAGTCAAGTATTAGCATACGCAGACGATATAGACATTATCGGAAGAAGCCTGCTAGCTGTCAAAGAAGCTTTTGTGAATCTCTAAGAAGCTGCAAAAGAAATGGGCCTACAAATCAACGAGCAAAAAACGAAATATATGGTTGTGGCATGTAAAGAACAGCGCCCCAATAGTCCGCCAAAACCTTACCATAGACGAGTATAACCTTGAGGCAGTGAAGGAATTCGTCTACCTAGGGTCTAGAGTTAATACAGAAAATAACAACAGTGCAGAGATTCAGAGAAGAATACACCTAGCGAATAAATGTTATTATGGACTGCTGAAACATCTTAGATCCAACAATATCTCCAAACACACAAAAATAAAAATATATAAAACGTTAATAAAGCCAGTACTGATGTATGGTTCAGAAACATGGATAATGAGATGAAACCGCACTACAATGCTTCGAACGCAAGATCCTAAGAAGCATATATGGGGCGGTAAACGAAAAGGGAATGTGGCGCAGACGCTACAACTTTGAACTCTACCAAATATACGACGAACCAGACATCATAAAGACAGTAAGAATTGGAAGATTACGATGGATCGGTCACTGTCAGAGGATGAGCGTGGAGTATCCACTACGGAAAATCCTAGAAGGCAGACCGAGGGCAGAAGAGGCGTAGGCCGACCAAAAATGAGATACGTAGATGAGATAGATAAGGATCTACAAGCACTCGGAATACGCCAGTGAAAGACGAAAGCTGGAGACAGAAATGGATGGAAGAAGATTCTTAAGGAGGCAATGGTCCACAAAGGACTGGATGGCCAACGATGATGATGCATAAGCTCTGTTTTAAATCGACAAGGCATTCGTCTTAATTAGGTCAGTTGATACTAAGATCTTAGCAAATCAAACTGAGCGTGTTTAATCAACCTTTCGGCTCAATCATTTATGACGCTAATGAACGTAAATGTAAACAATTCAAAATTGCTGAAATAAGCATGTACGTTGTGACCTACGAGCCGCGCCTTAGGAGTTGTGCGTTTATGCATTGCGATAGCACAGGTGTTGTTCTGAAAGTTGTAATTTAAGCTAAAATTAGCATTTTGTGGTTTGAATATTTGGAAGTTAATTCGTATTTGTGATTTATAATTCATTTGGTGGGCAATAGTCCTATATTTTTTTAATTGTTGTCACATGGCCTGAGGGCAATTGCAAGTAATTCATGTGTTACAACGTCATTTGCGTTTGAATAAATGCCCTTATTGCTATTATTTGTTTCTGTTTTCTTCTGCAACCCTTCCAGCTGAACGAGTAATCTAGGTATGCGGTGGAACACCAAAGGTAGGTGACGTATTTTTAAGTAGCCAGTTTTGTTTTTATATGTTGTGAGTAACGACAAGGCGCCCAATTTGTATTAATCCTTCTGTTCAGTTTTAAAACCTGAAGCATTTCTTAGCCTGGTCCTTACACCACGCCATATTCTGCTGAGAGTTACAAGAGCTAGCCGACGTCTTGTCAATCCCTTTGTTTAAGGGTGGTACAATTGAAAGTGGCATATTTTATACAATTTGTTGTCATTTAAACACCACACTTGCCATTGTCATTTAAACACCACACTTGCCAGGTGAATTGGTGAGTGACATTGACCATTCTAAAACTCTGGCTATGAAAGCTGTTGGTAATCTGATGTTCATCTGTCACTACTCCTAGGACATCCTCTCGTGTAAAAATGAGACTTCTTTTAACCCTTGGGTGGATTATTTACAAATAGCCTAATGGTACTGCATTACAGTAGCAGATTTAGATAATCTGGCCAGACAGGCCATAATTGCATATATGAAGGCTTTTTGTTAATATTTAGGTGACAGTGAAAAACGACAATGTCGACCTTCCTCCTATTCAGTGTAACATCAAATTAATGTTTTTTGTTGTGTTAAGATATCTGCCTATCTATCTATCTAAATAACTGTAGGGCTAACCCAACACCAGTAAAACTTTACGCTTAATAAATATGAAATTATTCTAAAACTCTGGTTTCAATTTAATTTCTATAGATAACTACATTTTAACAGGGCAAATTTTAACAGTTCTGGTATATAAAATGGCTGCTTTTAGTTCAGTGCAAATTTTTAAAATTACTATCAAAATTAGTTTTATATATGTGAATTCAAAATAAGCTAGTACATAAATTCTAATACTGGTTTTAGTCTCAGCAAGACATCTGATATCAGTGTTGTCACCGTTTAATATACAGTATCTTTGCGAGAGCGCAAAATTCCACTATTTGAAAATAAATTCTGCTGCAATTCAAAATTCAATGAGTTTCATGCATCTTTCAATGAAATAAAAATGTTTATTTAAAAAATAATAAAAATTCTAAACATTTACAAAAACAGCAAAAATAACTCAGTCCCAAACAAATGGGATACAAGTACATTTTCCTTTAAAGGAAATTTTATTAAACATTTGGAAAACAACAAAGATAACTCAATTAACCAGAAAAAAAGACACTATACAAAAACTAACAGCAATAAATCTAAATAGCAATTTAAGTTCCTTACAATGAAGTCGCTGCCCTTGTCAGTTGTCTATTTTTTCAATTTTAGAATTTTGGTTTATACTACTGTTTCAATTTCTACGTTGTTACTCAAATTCCGCTACCAGATGCATAATTTTTGTGCAATGCCACTATGTGATACACCATCAAAGGTAGTTACTGAAAACCCCTGCAAAATATTAGAAGAAAGGATGTTCTAGTAAATCATACACAATGTGTGATTATAAAAATGTATTTCAATAAAAAAAAATAAACATTCATATCTTCAATGAGTATTATAGTAATAAATATATACAATTGTTATTATAAGAGCACAATTATAACGGGTGTACAGAAAGTGCTTATGTCCTGGACGGCTAGGAATTGTAAAGCGCAGGTCTGTACAATCTCAGACGTCACAATTTATTATTTATTTGACTTAAGTCAAATTCTATTGAAACTAAAAAAAAATTTAGTTTTGAATTCATTTTACAGTAAAATGTTTACTATGGTACAAAAAACATTTACAGTGAAGTTTTACTTTCGCAGTGGTCAATGGAATGAAAACGGAAACTGGAATTATTCCATCAATGTTTGTAAAAAAGAATTGCGACAAAGATTTCCGAATATCATGGTAAATAATAGCAACTTTTCAGCTGAAGTTTTGAAAATAGTAGCGTGTTTTGAAGAAACAAGTTCTCTAAATCACAGAAGAAATATGGTCCAGAAAGATCTGACAATTTCAGTACGACGGCTATCTCAACAAGTAGATATAGGCATAGGATTGGCTCATACTCTTCTTTCACAAGACCTTCAAATGCACCCTTATAAACTCCAAATGTGCCAGGAATTGTTACCCCCAGATTATCTAAAGAGAGTTACATATTGCCAGTGGTTTCAAGAAAATCTTAATGATGAAGTTTTGAATAAAACATTTTTTAGTGACGAAGCATGGTTCCATCTAACTGGCTCTCTCAATTCTCAAAATATGCACAGGTGGAGCACTGAAAATCCACATTACTTCCGTGAAACCGGTTTACATCCTTTAAAAATTGGAGCATGGATAGCTCTATCCAGAAGGAGAATCATTGGTCCAATCTTCTTTGACGGAAATTTAAACGGAAAAAACTATCGCAATAAAATATTCTTGAACCGTTTATAAACCAACTCTATGACGATGAAATTCAAAATGGCTATTTTCAAAAATATTGTGCTAGACCACATGTTGCACAAGCTACTGTATATTTGCGAAAATTTTACGATGATAAACTACATACTAAAGACCAATTTCGTCCAAGATCGTATGATTTGACACCTTTAGACTATTTTGTGTTTCCAAACCCAAAAAATTCAATTTTAAAAACTCCTGTGCGCACTATAGACGACTTATGAGACATCACCAGACAATGTCAACTAATTGATGAAAATATGCTGATACATGTTTTCGAAAACATGAAGCGCCGTATCAATTTATGTTTAAACTAGAACGCGTTGGCCAGCCTATGTCTGGCCGTGCCAGCGTAAAGAAAGGGTTAACAATAAAAATGCTTGCTCAAGGCGGCAGCCAGCCTACGTCCGGCCCTGCCAGCGTTAACAATACAAATGCTTGCTGCGTCCCCACTTGTGCGCGTTCATGCTGCGTGTGCCGGCGCCACTCGGGCTTACGATCGGCATGTCTCGCGCCAGTGCTTACGGACGGCCGGCATCGGCTCTTATAATATAAGATGTTACAGGCCAACATTTTCAGCATCTGCTGTAATAACTTTAATAAAAGACTGTGTCCTACGTTTAATATCCTTAGTTATAATCATGTATTAGTATTTTATTAATTTATCACTACACTATCACATTTTAAATGAGAATATTTTTGAAAGGTGTCGCTTTGAATGACGTTTTATTTAAGGTTAGGTGGTATAAAGACGGACACAGATATGCAATTTATAATCCATAGCCGCCCAGGACGTAAAGACTTTTTGAACACCCGCTATTTACATAACTTGTGTACATATATATATAAGGCTTTCACAGGCTGTGGCGGCCCATTGCCTGAATTTGTTCTTCCACTCTTTCCTTTTGGCAGCTTCCTTTCTCAAGTCTTCTATTCCCACTTTCTTCTGGTCTCGTAGCACTTCCTCTTTCCATCTACTTCTAGGTCTCCCTCTGGCCCTTATCCCTACTGGGTTTATCTTCAGCACTATTTTTGTCATTCTGTTGTTCTCCATGCGTTGTACTTGGCCCAACCATCTAGCTCGTTGCTATCTTACATACTGTACTATTGTTGCCTCCTTGTACAAATCCCCTAACTCCTGGTTTGTCCTTCTTCGCCATACACCGCCTTCTTTATGCCCGCCGTATATTCTCCTTAAGATCTTTCTTTCCCATACCAGCAATTTTGACTCTTTTCTTGTCCCCAGCTTCCACACTTCACATCCATATGTAACGATTGGCCTCAGTACTGTTTTGTATACTTGGATTTTTGCTTTTCTCGATACATATTTTGATTTTAGGATGGATGCTAGAGCTCCTGCTGCTTTATCTCCTCTTATCAGTCTTGTTTTTACTTCCTCTTCTTCTTTTCCATCATCTGTGATCTGTACCCCTAAATATGTGACTGATCTAACTCTTTCCATTTCCAGTGCTTCTTCACCTTGTCGTCCAATCACTAAATTTTCGTTTCCTGTTGTGCTAACTTCGTTCCTCATCACCATATATTTTGATTTTTTGCCATTGATGTGGAAACCCGCTTCCCTCGCCTCCTCTTCAACTTTCTTTGTTATTTTCACCAGATCCTCTTTATTGTTCGCTAATAATACTAGATCATCAGCGTAAGCCATACATTGATGTTTTTTATTTATTATACTTCCCGTTCTGTTTATTTTGCTTCTTAATATGTATTCGAGAACTATGTTAAAAAGGCTCGTTGAAAGTGGGTCACCTTGTCTCACTCCGTTATTGACATCAAAACTCTCCGATGTTTTACCTTTCCATTTGACTTTGTTTGATGTGTTTCGAAGTGTCATCTGCACCAGTTTAATCAGTTTTCTTAGTATTCTTAAATTTTCCATTGCCTTGAAAATCATTTCTCATTTTATTGTGTCGTAAGCCTTTAGGAAATCAATGAACGCAATATGTATCTCCTTATTGTATTCTCGACACATATCCTGGGTTTCTTTTAATATAAATAACTGGTCAGTAACTGAGCGGCCCGGTCTGAATCCTGCTTGGTATTCTGCTATTTCCTTTTCTGCATACTTTTGTAATTTATTTCTTAGCGTTATTGCGAGTATTTTGTAACTTGTGTCCAGAAGCGCTATCCCTCTGTAATTATTGAAGACCGACTTCTCTCCCTTTTTATATAAGGGGGTTATTACCGCTTCCGTCCATTCTCTTGGGATCTCTTCCTGCTGCCATATTTTGGTGATTAGGTTGTGCATTTCAGTAATTAGCTCCCCCCCTCCGTTCTTAATTAATTCATTCTTTATTCCATTTTCCCCGAGGGCTTTTCCATTTTTTGTATTTTTCAGTGTGGCTATTATTTCATCTCTTGTTGGCGGCTCTATGATTTCTATTTCCATTTCATCTTCTTCTATTATTTCAGGACTGTTTTTTCTCTTGTGCTCTTCTTGTTCTTGACTTGTGACCTCTTCTCCATTTAGTAGCTGTTGAAAATACGTTTTTCAACCCTTTATTATATGCTCTTCGTTACTTATTCTTTCACCTTTCTCATCTTTAAAAGCTATTGGTATTTGTCGGTAACCTCTTCTAGTCTGCTTTAATTCTTGGTAAAAAATTTATTTCTCCATTTTTATAGTATTCTTCTGTCTGCTCTGTTCGTCTTTGCCAGAAGTTTCTCTTAGCTTCTCTGAAAATTATTTTTGTCCTTCTTTGATTTGCATATTCTACTTTATCTTCCGGCTTTCTTGTACATATCATTTTCTTTCTTGCTTGTAGTTTCTTTCCTCGTTCCCTTTTATAGTCAGTATTAAACCATTTGTTAGTCCTTTTCTTTTTTCATCTTTTCGTTAGCGATTGGTCTGCTGCACTCTTTATCGTTTCCTTAATCCCCTTCCAAATTTCTTCGATAACATCTTCATTCTTTTGTTTTTCTTTTAGCTTTGCTTCTATTTTTGCCTCATATTCCTTTTGTTTTTCTTCTTGCGTTAAACACTTCACCTCGTATTCTGGTTTTCTTGCTTTATTAGGTTGTTTTTCGGTTTTCTCATAGTTGCCTGCCATTAAAATTGTCACTAAATAGTGGTCTGAGTTCGCGTCTGCCCCTCTTCTTGATTTTACATTAATCACCCTTTTCGTATGTTCTGCTTGTATTAATACATGATGCGCTTGGTTGATAGTTTTGCCGTCCGGCGATACCCAGGTACCTTTATATATCTCCTTTCTTTGGAAAAGGGTGCTTACAATTCTACAGTTTTTTCCCGCTGCAAATCCGATTAGTTTTGTTCCATTTTCGTTAGTTTCAGCGTGTTTACTATACTGGCCTATTGTGGGCCTGAAAGTTTCTTCCTTACCAATTTTGGCATTGAAATCGCCTGTAATCATTTTTATTACTTTGGTTTGACTGCAGTTTATTCGGTCATAAAGGTTTTCTAAACTGTCGTAGAATTCATCATTAATTTCTCTTCCTCATCTTCTGTTGGGGCGTGACCATTGATGATGACTATAGTATTCCTCCCCATCTTGATTGTTATATAACACAGTCTTTCACTTATTGGTACAAAACTTCTGACCTTGTCTTTTAACTCCTTTGATATTAAAAAGCCAGTTCCAAAAACCCGTTTTTCGCTTCCACTGTTGAAGAATATATACTCCTCCAGAGATATTTCAAATTTTCCTTTTGCTTTGTTTCTTGTAATGCTAAAACTTGCCTCTAACTCTAGTTCTTTTATTGCTCCTTCATAGTTCGATCCTTGTAGATTCCATATGTACCCATTTTCCATCGTTTTTGTTTCTTCACCATTTTTTTGTTCCTTACTCTTCCCGTTTGTTCTAATTTTCAGTTCCGCAGTTATTTTTGCCCAGCTCTCATTTTCATTTTCACTATTTCTCTCTCTTTGTAATCGTAAGAGTTCTATCGCGGTGTACATATTCGTACAAAATATCCAACTCTCAACAGTGTTTCAATTATTATACTGCCATAAATAAACTGTTTACAATAAATAATTTAAATATTTCGTTTATAAAGTGAACGCTTATAGAAATTCTGAACAGCATGTTCATTGACAAAAATTGTTGATTTGTAGCACCATCATAAGAATCATAATGACCAAAGTCAATATAAGAAGCTTGGTAGTCAACTAAATTGACTATTTGTGGGGTAATAAAGCACAAAAGGCACTCGAGCTTTACGGCTTATCTACAGTATGTCTGACAGCATTCACAACATAGGGAAGTTTGTTAATTTTTGATATAAATAAAAATAAAATGGCATTGTATGCGAAAAGAATTGTAAATAATATAGCCAAAACTGATTAATCTATGTCAATAAATAACTTAAGCACACTGTGCAAAATAGACCATACAAAGGCCACATCGATTCTTTGCTAAATTTACCGTTGGCATTTCCCTATATTGAGCATGCTGTATAACCGTATAATGCTGCCTCTATAGCAGTTAATATAAACCTCATAATCGAAAATGACTGTGTGAACTTTTAAAGATGTCTCCACTTGTTTTCTCCCTGCCTATGCTTTAAAAAATAAATCATACATTTAATTATTTCAATGTATGTATATGGCTACTTACTTCAGTTTAAAACACTCTCGGTTTCTAAGCATAACAGAAAACGGTATATTATGGATCAAATAAAAAGCGCTTGGAAGATCGCATAATATAACTGAAAGGACCATCCACTACATACCACAGCACAATAAGGTAGGTGAATCACATTATCATCAAAAAGTGTAGATGTATGCAACTAAACATAAAATTGGATAAAAGCTTCTGCATGGATATAGTACTTACAGACATGCTCATTTTTTAGACTGTTCTGTATTTAGAAAAGGAATTTTAATCTTCTGCATGAGTTTTCTCATGTTTAACTAAAGTACTTCTATGTGCAGTTTTAAATTCACAAACAGAACAGCAATAAGGTTTTTCTCCAGTATGGCTTCTCTTATGTGTAATTAAATGACTACTATGTGCTGTTTTAAAAGCACAAAGAGAGCGACAATAAGGCTTTTTTCCTGTATGAATTCTTATACGGACAGCTAAATGATCTTTTCGAGTTGTACTGTACTCACAGAGCAACAATGAGATTTTTCTCCTGTACGAGTTCTCATATGTGTAGCTAAAATATTTTTACGTACCGTTGTAAATTCACAGATAGAACAATGATACAGTTTGTCACTGCTATGAACTTTCATATGTTTAACTAAAGTACTTTTGTGTGCTGTTCGAAATTCACAAATAGAGCAAGAGGAAGGTTTTTCTCCAGTGTGACATCTCATGCGTAACTAGATGATGTTTGCATGCTGTTCTATATTCACATACACAACAGCAAAAACGCTTTTCCCCTGTATGAGATGTCATGTGTATATCTAAATGATTTTTGTATGCAGTTCGAAAATCGCAAAGAAAACATGCAAAAGGTTTTTCTCCGGTATGCGTTTTCGTATGTCTAGCTAAAGTACTTTTGTGTGCTGCGCTAAATTCACAAACACGACAAATATAGGATTTTTGTTCTGTAAGCATTTTAATTTTTGCAACTAATCTTGTTTTAATTTAAATTTACCTTTGTTGCAAGACTGCAAATCATCATTTTTTGATACAGTATATCCACAGTTAGAATCGGTATATAGCTTTCTTTTCCATGCAGCTTTTTACAATTAACGGTAACTTCTTCATTTCCATCTAATGTCTTGCAAAAATTACAAGCAAATACATTCCCACTGCGGTTATCTTTTATGTTTGTCTTGGAGGTATTATCTTGCACACATACTTCACATTTAAATATTTCTTTAACAGAAGATTTTTCTATACAATCCTCACTCTTTATTTGAAATTCTTGTTTAATATTTATTTCGTTGTAATTAGTAGTGTCGTTTATACTGTCAAGCCGATCTACACGATCAGCTGTTCGCGCCTCCTTCCAAAATTACTGACTCTAGGAACAGTAGTTCATCGGTGGCGTCGTACAATACAAGATAAATTGTTTTATAAATAATTTATTAATATTTTCACTATTAGCAATGTTCCATGATTTCTGCAATACAGTTCCTGTAGAACTGCAAAAATTACTATCTACTGGCTTGTGCTTGAAATTCATAATTGCTATTCAAATGCGAATATGAAAAGCAACGTTGTCTCATTCAATAGTTGGAGAATCGAGAAGCATTTGTAAATGTTCACCTACAAGAAAAACTGCATTACCACATTTAATTAACTTACTAGTAAACGTACATTTTTTACTCCAATTATATAAATGAATAAAGGTTTTTCGCATTGAAATATATCTTTAATTAATGGCATTCAATCACTTAACTTATCAAACTGTCATTAATAATGTAGGTGTGATGTACATGTTTGTTTAAACTACCAAAAGTAGAGGCAGTAATATAGGGAGTAAATTGTACCCTTAAGGTAGTAAAGTCATATATGTAATACCCCTATATTGCTAGTAGGGTCTGGAAACGAGCGAAAACATTACGGCGCCGATACTAAGGTACTATATAAAGCACTCTAGCCGATACAACGATGGGGCCACAATTATATATCGTGTGTTAAAAAAAATAGCTATTAAGGCAACTAGTGTTTTACAGAGGGTTTAAAAATCGAGGTCGATCATGTTAAAATTCGAGCGAAGCGAGAATTTTATGATCTACCGAGATTTTTAAACTGTAAAACACGAGTTGGCTTCAATATTTTTTCTACAGCCGAGGAGTTTGTTAGCTTAAATGCCTTGGGGCTTCGCCCCTCTCCAAAGCGGCCCTCTAGGCTCCACCCTCTCCAAGGGGGTCCTCGGGACTCCGCTCCTCTCCAAGGGGGCCCTCGGGGCTCGGCCCCTCTCCAAGGGGGCCCTCAGGGCTCGGCCCCTCTCCAAGGGGGCTCTTGGAGCTCCACCCCTCTCCAAGGGTGCCCTCGGGGCTCCGCCCCTCTCCAAGGGGGCCATCGGGCTCCGCCCCTCTCCAAGAGGGCCCTCGGAACTCGGCCCCTCTCCAAGTGAGCCCTCAGGGCTCGGCCCCCCTCCAAGGGGGTTCTTGGAGCTCCACCCCTCTCCAAGGGTGTCCTCGGGCTCCGCCCCTCTCTAAAGGGGCCATCGGGCTCCGCCCCTCTCCAATCGGGCACTAGGGGCTCCGCATACAAATCGGTCCGATATAATAACTGTACTTTTAATCTTCACAAATAAGGTTTTATAAACTCTTAAAGTACTCCGTGCTTTAAATGGAATGGCGTGTTTTATAGACAACATAAAGCACGCCGCATATGACCCTTGGAAACAGTTTAAAATCACGGCTGTAGAAAACTCATTTAGGGTAGGCCTTGCAAAGGAAGACAGAAAATCTAGGCATGTCTTAACTTAAGTATCTAGGTGAATGTCAGATTGCAATTTGTTTATGAACACATCTGTCACTGTGACAGGTAAAAGTTTACACTGCATTAAGTTTACTTCTATCAAGCAAAAAGGAAAATAAGATGGCTTGTACACAACAACAACGAGTGTTAATAATTATAACGGTCAATAGCAATTGTTTTTGTTAAGTGTTTTGTATATTTTAGGAAACTAATTCAAAGTCAAGATGTAATTTAGTTCTCTCTGACTTGGTAGTTCATTTGCATCAATGGGTATATTTCAAGTTACGGCAAACTTCAATTTGATCATGGCATGCTGCGAATGAGTTTTTTTTTAACACACGATATAACAGTACTGAGATAACATGAACAAGAAAATAACACATATTGCTTGAGTAAGAAAGAGATAAACATAGTAGCAAATATACGAGTAGGCTTGTGTTGACTCACTTGACTGCTATATGCTGGCACTAATGGCAGTGGTATTTCGTAGATTAATTATTAGATAGTACACCTTACAGACTTCAAATTCATGTATTGTGTTATACTATCTATTATGTACTTTATGTGCCATTAAACTTTAAAATATCACTACCATTTTCCGAAAGTCTATTAAAGTAACTACTGTAATACTTTGAAAAAATATTTTATTTCCTAACATCCCACTGTGCGACTCAAACTCATAAATTGTTTACTGGCCGTCTTAGAAACCCAAACAATAGATGCCAACGCAGATAAGGGCTTACGGCGCAACGGCGAGCGCTCGCATCGCAAATTTGGACGCACTTCATCTTCCTTCCGCTTGTTGTTGTTTCGCTCGTTTTCCCTTGCTTGCATTTACGGAATGTAAAATAATCGAATGATATTCCGATTTTATAAACATTCGAAATGGAACATTCCGATTATTGAAATCATCCGATTATGCCCATCACTAATGTCAACTAATTGCGCCTACTAAAATAATTTTGTTATATGGTCATCTCTTTCTTACTCCAGCATTCTATTTTGTTGTTCATGTTATATCATTGCTGTTATATCGAGAGATCAAAAAAAAAACTGTTCCTCAGCGGGCTGTGGAAATTCAACGTACAAATAATATGTTGGTGACACTGTACGTCAATGTCAAATTCGAGGTTAGCAGGTTAGGATATGCGTCATTTTGTGTCAAAACTGACGGAAAACCTAACCTACTAACATCGAATTTGACATTGACGTACAGTGTCACCAACATATTATTCATACGTTGAATTTCCACAGCCCGCTGAGGAACAGTTTTTTTGGATCTCTCGATATATCGATGGGGCCACAATTATATACCGATGGGGCCACAATTATATATAACAGCAATGAGATAACATGAACAAGAAAATAACGCGAATTGCTTGAGTAAGAAAGAGATAAAGATAGTAGTAAATATTCGAGTAGGCATGAAGCTTATTTTAATTATGACATAAGTCAACTAAACATGCCTACTAAAATAATTTTATCGTATGGTCACCTTTTTCTTACTCGAGCATTCTATTTTGTTGTTCCTGTTATCTTATTGCTGTTATATACAGTGAAAATAATATAAGACTGTACATGGCTGAATTATGCAAAATTAGACATAGGAATTTACTTAATGTTACCATGGTGCTTGTAAACAAAATAACAACACAGTGACTATAAAAACTAATTGAACTGGATTATTTAATTGTAATTTCAATACCGACAATTGTTACTAGCATGGGTAAATAGATTAATGCTAAAATAAACTTGCCAATGTATAGTCAAAAGGCCGCTTTACATTTAAGCAAGACCGGTGCAATGCAATGCAAGATGAAGAATTGCATGTAAAAATTAATATTGCTTGTCACTTTACATTTATGCAAGTCAGGTGCAATACGTGACGTTTGTAAACAAGACTACCAACTAATAATACATAAAAGTGCATATCATTTTGACAAAAATAATTACAATAAAACAATTTCCGTAATACGTACACTTGCATTCAAAACTTTCGGATACACATTCAAAATCAAGTAACAACGATTTTGCAAAATTTTAGCTGTGTGAAAGGGTAATTTTGAGATTAGGTTAAAGATGACATTGACAGCATGTGCTCTGTCAGTCGAGGCATTTTGACTTTTCAAACATTTAAATGTCACAGTTGATTAATTACAACCCTGATTTAATACAGCAAAAATAGGTGTACGCGAAAGTTTTGAAGCAAGTGTACGTGGTCATTTTAATTTTATATTGACAGTGATTTTAGCACGTGTTTTAAGTTGTTTATCAAATTTCAAAGGTGAAAGGTTAGTTCACTGCTACTTTTAATTTGAATGGTTGGTAACAAACTTTTGTACTAAAACAATTACTAGAATTGCATGCGACTTGCAACAAAATTACAAAATTAGAACCGGCTCTAATCATTTCGTCTTGCATCAGCTGATTATAAAAATTGCCTTGGCGCATGCGCTCACTACCATTTTCGTCTTGCCTTGCATTGCATTGCAAAAGAATTGCTTAATATAAAGCGGCCTTTACATTATTCACACGGTATAATTATGGCCCTTTCCGTATAATTATGGCCCCATCCGTATAGTACGTCCGTCTCTTTCTCAGAACTACGCATCTCGTGCGCATGCCTGAGAATTCGAACTGCAAAGCTTCGTTCACCTGCTCACGGACGACGCTTGCGCGCACACGCAACGCTTGTGCGCAATGCACAAAGTGCGTAGAAAGAGATGGTTGTCTGTCTCACTTACGCTTAGGAGTATTACATATATGAGTAAAGTGCAATTGTTTGAGACATTGGATTACATAAACCAACTTTTCGTTCAAAACATGCTAAAAATTACCGTTATCTTGTAATGTAGGTCGCCCACTTTGGACTACCGTTCGTAGAGCCAATAATGCAGGTAGCGTTGAAATTTGACAGCAATATTTTTTGTACAAAGGTATGAATTTAGGTTAGCTGCAGTTTAAGATTTGTGTGTAATGCAAGACAAAAAAAACTGGTACAACTCATGATGGAGATTTTAGTACTATTTGGTTTGCTAAAACGATTACGTTTATTATATCCATAGCAACGTCTAAACAATTTGACGGTTAAGTTAAGACCTAGCATCTAGCAACTGTACATATTAAAACAGTCACATTCACAACAAACCATACTTACTGTACCAGTTTTTTTTGTCTTGCATAGTACGTAGTAAAAACATTCTTGTCTAATGTAAAAAAATGTCCAGACCATAACAAGAGGGTTAATTTATCTCTCCCTCCTATATTACTGGCTCTAGGAATGGTAGTTCAAAGTGGACGTCGTACAATACAAGATTATAACAAAATTATATACTATTGCGGAATAGCTATTTAAGTAACAAGGAATGTAAGGACCTATTAACATTTGAGGTAGGCAACTACAAGCCAAGGCAAAGCCGCGGCTTGTTGCTTGCCGAAAATGTTAATAGGCGATACATTCCGAGATATCTTATTATATTTTTCCCGCTGCTTGTCGAAATTTTCCTAGATTCTTTAAAAAAATCGTTTGGTATGTCATCTGTCATCAGGATAAATTTTCATGAGTCGTGTTACCCGTGAGTGTCAGTTGTCACATAAACACTTGCAATTATAAACAACACGTCTATAGTCTACATCTTGCGTTGCTAATTTTATTATCCTAGGAGCTTAATAATAGCAGTAAGTTCCGTTGTCAAAGAAAAGCAGCAAACAAATATAATCACCGACTTACACGTTTTGTTACTAAGGTTGTATCACTTACTTACATGATTGACAGCGGGAAAAAATATTTCGCACGGTTTGTTTGCCTTGTGTACCTATGTACGGTTTTATCAAGTGAACTAAAGTCACTGAATTGTCAGTTGTATAACTGACATTCTGCCATCAAAACTTAAAATTCCGAATCACGTTCTAAGAGAGGCCGAAAAAGGCTTTGCTATGGCAAAACTAGAAGAGGGATGGTCACTTTTGATAAAATCAAGTAGGTAATTATATTAAGTATCGTGCGAAATATTTTTTCCGCAATTACGAGTAATATGTCTACAAGTCTCTAATTCGAGATGGTTTATGATGAAATAATGCATCCGAACGTTCTTCGTTTCTTGTTTAACTCTGAAAACACGATTCAATTGAAAATAATATGCGATATGCGATTCAAATAAAGATCCATTAAAGTTGCCGTAGAAAAAGATCACGTACCGTCTAGCAGCCGTTAATAAGTACACCGTGCCAACCAATTATAAAAAGGAGGTAGGGTTTAGTGATGGCGCCGAATTCAAAAGATAGCTTCCTTATAAAAAGAGTATTCCAACAAGAAATTAGAAAGCTATTGAAAATCAGGCCAGACTGCTTGATTGTCATTCAGTGACAGTTTGTAAATAACCTTCAAATTTGACATATGCAGTTGGGAATTTTGGAAGACATCATTTTTCCAACATTTTCTATGCTAGTATACGGTTTTAAAAACTGAGGTTAAACAACTAGTACATAGGTAACTTAAATCATGAAAAATGTTACAATGCCTTAACAAAACAGTTAGTACACGTTCAATTTATAGATAAACTGTCATTACTTGAAAGCTGTTTGACTTTGGAAAATTATGTATTGATGTAGGAAACCAACTTAGACATGATAGGCCAGTCAAATTGTCGAAAATACATCGTTTTTTTGACAAAAGTACTACCTGAAAAGTGAGTATGTAGTTTTATAGAACAAATCACGTAGAATTGAATGAACTAAAAAGTAACAGCTGTATCAGTGGAGAAGTGATTCAAATTGCGGTCAAAGTAATGAAAAAACGGTTTTTTGCATATAAAAAAGCACAAAAACGATGAATTTTTTCAAAAAAAAAATAGGCTTATGTAGTTTGAAAAACAAATAAACTAAGCTGTCGACGGTCAAAATCGATTCATTAGAAAAAAAGTTATCGCTAAAAAACCGCTAAAAATGACCGATTCTTCTATTGTTCTTAACTTTAAAAAAATATATATATATAACTTTGAAATTTTCAGAACGCATAGTACTCGATGAGCAGAAAACGCGAGATTTTAAAATTTGCAAAAATGTTGATTACTTTTTGCATAAATCATTTTTTTCGAAAAAAATACGTTTTCGCAGAAATTGATTTACTCAGCTTGCAGTAGTCGTACAGCAATCAGCGTAGGTTTATTTTGTTTCTTAAGAGTTATACTACCACACACAATATGAGCAGAATTTTTTTTGCACTTACAAATATGTGCAAATTTAATTTGAAAAGTGATCTTTTTTTCATTCGCAGAAAATGTTGAATATTTTTGTCAATTTTAATTATACCCAAATTACATAAGCACCATTCGATAGCTGCCAATTTTCTCGGAAATTGAAAATTATTACAGTACGACCCATACAAGCCGAATAATTTTTCTTTTTTAAATTGCTGCACATTCAGTTATTAATTATTAGCGGCTGAAATTTGCACACACTTTAGCTGAAGACTTTTTTACGGTCTTGAACTGACTTTACGACACCGCACCGGCCCATACATAAACGAAACGGCTGGCGCGTGCCGTAATGGACGAAATCGGGACGAAAGTTCTCCTAGGCCGCTACCCAGCCGCAACAAAATAGGCCGGCTAGACTTTCAGTGGAGTTGGGCGGGTTCTTAACGAGATTATCTAAGGGTAACGGCTAGAGGGTCGGTAATTAACGGTAAAATAAAGAGGGCGCCACCAAGCCTGTCTTAACCCGAATAACCGGGCTTGGGCGGTTAGACGGGGGCGAAGTATTCAAGACACTCCGTCGATAGGGGTACTCGTGAATTATAAACTCACACAACGATTTCGTGATGACAAAAATACTTAGATCATGAAGTGGGGCTCTTTCAGCCACGGCAATGTCACCACCAAGCTTACCTGCACGCTCCGATCTCACTGGCTCCACCGTACATTTATTTCCTCAATGATGGGCGCACGCTGAAACAGAACATGCACAAAGCGACCAAGAATAAAGCGTCTCTTAATTAGATAAGCGTCTATTATTCAATTCTTACATTGGGGCAGCAAAGCGTGCCGCAAACATTGCGTTAATTCTTAAAAATAAGCATCAGCTGATGGGCGCACTACTGTTACTAAACAACACCCATAACTGTACTAAATCAAAAGCAGTTTGACATATGAGTCCCACAAAGGGAACATTTGTTCATAAAAATGCTCACATGATAATTTGGGCAAACACAGCAAAGCCCAAGTGAGGGAAGTGATTAGATCAAAAATGAGCGAGCGACGCCACTTCGCGACCACAATTTAAGATGCGAAGGGTACGTTTTTAACGGTGCACAAGATTTCACATCAAGTTCGCGCACATGCAATTTTACCGCGACCAAACTGGCGTTGCCGCCTTACAGCACGTATGCCAAGAGTTCAGCAATTATTCACATGATTAAGAGCACAGCTCGCGCACGAGAAGTTAGTATGATTCAATGGTTACAAATACCTTAATTTTATTGGTGACGGCCCAAGAGATCGGCATGCGGTCCAGCTGGCGGGAAACAGGTTGCCTGTGGCAATTCATTCGCCGCTAAAACGGCCGACGTGTGAATGGTCTGGATGCGCCCAAAATGGCGACAAAGGCTGGCGCTTCAACAAACGCCGCTACGACGGCCAAACTAGCCCAAGTGATGTCCTACCTCAACGGAATCCTCGCACAACGAGCTAAAGGGAACACTCCCTTACGTGACGACGTAGAACCGGGCATGGAATTCCATCACACCTACGCCTTGGCGTAATAAGATCGCCGCTAACGACACACACACACCTCCCTTGTTCAATCGCCTGAGCTGAACTCCGACTCTCGCTTAAGGCGAAACAGTTTATCAAACACTTGCTGAAGCAGCACGAGACGGGAAAAGGCTGACGCCCCCGCCAAGGGCGGGAACGCCGCACGAACACACACACTCTCCGACCTCTTAGATCCACGGCTCTCGGCTGAATCCTCGCAAGAAGCGTTAGGACGCTCAAAGTGGCGTGAGCCAAAAACGGCGTTACCACGTGACTCTCGACAGCCAATGGCGATGCGCCCAATAAAACAAATAAGTTCCGGTGACAAAGACAGCGCGAGGCCTCGCAGTCACACCAACAGCGTAAATTCTAGAAGGTTCGGAAATCCTGCGAGCGTTAACACCCGACTGTCAAAGTACCAACAAAGGGGTGCCCCGGATGACGAGAAATACTGCGCTTGAGGCTAAATATGTGCAAAATCACTATTATGGAATTAGGCGATGAAGCCAAATAAGTAACTAAAAGGGTTTAACATACGGGCACGCTGCCCTAAAGCCTAGGTGGCTAATTAAAATACAAAATGACCTGACAACTTCTAGTGTAATATAAAAATTATTTCGCATTTTATTGACCGCGTATTATGTATTGCGAAGCGGTTTACATTTTAGGCGTCGCAAAATGCATGTTCCGTTCAGAGCGAGTCAACGCCGAAGTAGAGCGGCCTACTCCGATTTTCTCCCTACAACGCTCAACGCTACGCGCCACGGCACCGCACTGAACGAACATGTATTTTGCGACGCCTAATGTAAACCGCTTCGCAATAAATAATACACGGTCAATAATTGCGAAATAATTTTTATATTACACTAGAAGTCTTCAGCTAAAGTGTGTGCAAATTTTAGCCGGTAATATTAATAACTGAATGTGCAGCAATTTAAAAAAGAAAAATTCTTCGGCTTGTATGGGTCGTACTGTAATTTTTTTAATTTCGGAGAAAATTGGCAGCTATCGAATGGTGCTTATGTAATTTGGGTCCAATTAAAATTGACAAAAATATTCAACATTTCGTGCGCATAAAAAAGATCACTTTTCAAATTAAATTTGCACATATTTGTGAGTGCAAAAAAAATTCTGCTCATATTGTGTGTGGTAGTATAACTATTAAGGAACAAAATAAGCCTATGCTGATTGCTGTACGACTTCTGCAAGCTGAGTAAATCAATTTCTGCAAAAACGTATTTTTTCGAAAAAAAATTATTTATGCAAAAAGTAATCAACATTTTTGCAAATTTTAAAATCTTGCGTTTTTTGCTCATCGCGAACTATGCGTTCTGAAAATTTCAACGTTATATATATATTGTTTTAAAAGTTAAGAACAATAGAAATATCGTTCATTTTTAGCGGTTTTTTAGCGATAACTTTTTTTCTAATGAATCGATTTTGACCTTCGAAAGCCTAATTTATTTGTTTTTTTAACTACATAAGCCTTTTTTTTTTTTGAAAAAATTCATGGCTTGTTTGCTCTTTTATATGCAAAAAACCGTTTTTTCATTACTTTGACCGCAATTTTGAATCACTTCTCCACTGATTCAGCTGTTACTTTTTAGTTTATTCAATTCTACGTGATTTGTTCTATAAAACTACATTCTCACTTTTCAGGAAGTATTTTTGTCAAGTAAATATCTAATTTGACTGGCCTATGACTTACACTTTCTATGATGTACACTTCTGTGCAATAAAATTAAGCACACACGGCTTTGTTGCATTTATTAATAGCGTGGTTTTTAAAGGTTTTAGTTATGGTCGTTCAATAAAGGTATGTATTTTAAGTTATGGTGTTTTATCATTTATTGAAACTGCTGCTAGGCAATTAAAATAGACCCGAGTTATACAAACTAGAATATTGTGAAAAATAGTCATAAGACTTGTGCTTAATTTTATTGCAGAGAAGTGTTACTTACTTGATTTTAAATAGATTTCCAATTTTTGTTTGGAATACTATACCAGTATTATAGTGCTTAGACGACTTTTGGGTTGCCTAGCTTCCAGTGTTGACCTCATAAATTATGTAACCATTTCCAATGTAGCGCTTATCTAAATTATTCTACAAATGTTTCACTGCTAACATTTCAAGTTTCCTAAATTTTATATCTATTTTCTTAGAATGATTAACACTGTTCAGCTTTTATATTATTAGGATTTCATATTCCAATATTTTAAAATTGATAACAAGAGGTTAAAATTGGGTAAATATGCAAGTTTAATTGTTAGTGTTTACAATAATTTTTTTTTTTTTTTGTGGTTAACTTTATTAGCAATCAGAATCTGTTACATTCTATGAGCTAATATTAGGTAAATACGTATTTGAACTTAGAACTTTATTGGAGAGGGCCCCCAATGGTGTCCTTCCAAGTTTAATTCGTCAGATCTTTTGGCCACTTCATCTGAAGTCGCCTATTGAGTGGATCTTCTGTCAGTGGTTCCATAGTTTCATTTGGATGACTTTCCAGGGTGTTTTGGTGTTTTACTGCGTACTGTTTGATGACATCTCTCACATATGGAATGTTTAGGTCGGTATGTATGGTGCGATTTGACACAAACCATGGTGCATTTGATATATTTCGCAGGGTCTTCGACTGGAAGCGTTGTATGACGTCGAGATTGGAATTTCTAGCGCATCCCCATAGCTGGCATCCATATGTCCAAATTGGGCGGATTATACTTTTATATAATAGAGTTTTATTCTCTAATGTTAAGGGAGATTTTCTTCCGATAAGCCAATATAGCTTTTTTATCTTAATATCCATTTCTTTACGCTTCTTGCCAATATGTGTTTTCCAGGTTAATCGTCTGTCGAGATGTAGTCCCAAGTACTTCACTTCTTTTGATTGTGGAATTGGTGTATTGTTGAGAGTGACAGGTGGACATGTTGGACGTTTTGTTGTAAATGTGATGTGTGCTGATTTGTCTTCGTTGATCTTTATTCTCCACTTATCCAACCATATTTCAATTTCATTTAGGTGAGCTTGAAGCATCGCAGATGCTGTATTCGGATCTTCATTACAAGCAAGAATCGCCGTATCATCGGCGAATGTGCTTATCATTGTGTTGTTGGAGGTAGGCAGGTCAGAGGTGAAGAGTAAGTATAGCATTGGACCCAGAACACTACCTTGGGGTACACCTGCGTTTATTTGTTCAATCTGGGATACATCATTACCAATCTTAGTTTGAAAGCTTCGATTAGTGAGGTACGAATGAAATATGAGGTAAAACTCATGTGGCAGAGTTTTCTTTATTTTGTATAGCAGCCCTCTATGCCATACTTTATCGAAAGCTTGTCTAGCGTCTAACATCACAGCAGTACAGAATATTTTATTTTGAAGTGCAGTTTGTATGGAATTTGTTATACGGTGGCATTGTTGGATTGTGGAATGATTATGTCGAAAACCGAATTGGTGGTTGGGTAACCATTCATCTTGCAGCGAGTTTTCATTTATTCGCCTTAGAAGTAGTTTTTCCAACAGCTTTGATATGACTGAGAGGAGGCTGATAGGTCGGTACGATTGGATGTCATTGGGAGGTTTCCCAGGTTTTGGGATTAGCATTATCTGTGCAAATTTGAGTTGTAGTGGCCAGTATGTTAACCTTAGGATTCCGTTAAAGAGAATTCTCAGGAATTTAATGCCTTGTTCAGGTAGTTGCTTCAGAATGATTGGTGTTATTAGGTCTTGACCAGGAGATTTGTTGTTGTTTAGCATTTTTATTTCATTTTCTATTTCTGTAATAGTGAACTTTTGTATTGGCAGTGACATCTGTAAAGGGGCTTGCAGCTCATCTTCTATTTCTTGGTTTATTTCATTAGAGTTTGGTTTGAAGACTTCCGTCAGATGGTGTGCGAATGCATCAGCTTTCTCCTTATTAGACCTTATCCAATTTCCTCCCTGGTTCCGTAGTGGTGGAATATGTGTTTTCGGGTGTTTAGAGCCCTTTGTGGCTTTCCATATCGATTGGTCGTGAGTAGATAATGTTTTCAGGTATTCTTGGAATGTTTCGTTGCGAGTTTGTTTTAATTTATGTTTAAGCTTGTTGTTTAATTGGTTAAATTTACGTTTATCTTCTATATTATGTGTTCGCTGCCATATTGCCCTTGCTCTTCTTTTCTCTTTAACTAATTCCATTATCTCGTATGGGATATTGGGGCTATTTGTTTTAATGTTGGTAGGTTGTGGGGTGGCACGCCATCCTGCTGATTGTATAGTAGTTATAAATTGGTTTGTGGCTTGTTCAATTTCATCTGTAGTTTTTAGACTTATATTTATATTTAAATGCTCGTCAATATGATGTTGAAATAAGTCCCAGTTGGTTTTTCTATTGCTGAGTGTGACAGTTGGCTCTTTGTAGATAATGGTTGAGCTTATGGTCGCTATTATTGGAGAATGATCGGACATTATGTCATAATTAGATATAATATTCATGTAATTAGTTCCAAGTCCTTTGGTAATAAAAAGGTCTAGGAGGTCAGGGATTTTGTTCTGGTCAGTTGGCCAATAAGTTGGACTTCCCGTAGAAAGAAAGTTATAGTTGTTATCTATTAATACTTTATACAACAACCTACCTTTTGTTGTGGTTAGGCGTGAGCCCCAGTGTGTATGTTTGGCGTTAAAATCTCCGCCTATTATGAATTTCTGTCCCAGGGAGTCAAAAAATGGTTGCAACATTTGTTTTGTCAAGTTGTGTCTGGGGGGGCAATAGATAGCTGACACATTTATTGGAGTTTGAAGCTTTTTGACTTGAATTATCGTAGCTTGCAGGAAGTCAGTTTTGTATGCTGGTAGTTCGTGATGTACAATTGAACTTCGAATAATTATAGCTGAGCCACCGTGTGCAGTTCCGTCGGGGTGTTGAGCATGGTAAATATTGTAATGTGGAATTTTAATAAAGGATCTGTCAGTGAAGTGTGATTCTGACACAAGTAGGACGTCTATGTTATGGAGTTTTAGGAACATTTCAATTTCGAGTTTTTTATGTATTATTCCGTTGGCGTTCCATTCTGCAATTCGTAGAAAGTTAGCCATTATTGGATTAATTTGTTGATAACTGTAGTCAGCATGTTTAAAATCATACTGTTTTGCTGGAGAAGCTGGTTGAACATATTTTTAAATTCATCTAGAAATTGTTGAAGGCTTAGGTCTTGATTTTGGACGGGGATTTGTTTTAAGTTATGTGCATAAGATGGTCTTGAGGAGGAAGGTTGGTTGGGTAAGTGTTGATTATTTTGTTGATTTGGTAATAATGGAAAGTTGTGTTCTATTATTTGAAAGGGTTTACTGGCTGGCGGTTGTTTGTATGGATTGTATTTTTTTTGTAATTCTTGATAGACAGTGCAGCCTTTATAATTTGCTGGGTGAGATTTATCACACAATATACATGTAGCAGGAGTGCTTCTTGGTTTGGTGCAAGTTTTCGTATCGTGACGTCCGGCGCATTTGACGCAAGCATACGGTCTATTACAGTATGCTCTTGTATGACCATAATTTTGGCACCTTGTGCATTGAACTATTTCAGTATGTTTCCTTGGAGGTTCAAAGAGGACATGTTTATTGTCTATGGCTCGGACATTATAAATATCTTTGTTATTTTCCGATGGTTCAAGGTCTATAAAGAATATGGGTAACGGTTCATTATTATGTTTGCTTTTAAGGTTAAGTATATTTCTTACTTTGTGGCCTTTTACTTTGAGAGCGTTTTTAATTTCTTCAATAGGTGTTGTATGATGGATATGTTTCATGACTACTTTGTAGGGGCGGTCTTGTTTCATTTGAAAAGTGTGGTGAATGATATCATTTTCTTGCATGTATTTTATTAATTTTCTGTATACGTCAGGGTTTTTTGTATTTATTTTAACGACGTTGTCGGCTAAACATTTGGTTGTGTATTGTTCCGTTTCCGCTACATCTAATAAATTTTTTGTCATCATGTCGTAATTCATTACACCGTGCACAAATATGGGTGGCGGCTTAGGTATAACCGGAGCTATTGTTTCGTTATTTACTAATCCTGAATTATTTTCGGTATTACTAAGTATTGAGTATTGATTTGCCGTAGTGCATGTGGTTTGATTTTCGCTATTTATTAGCTGGTCGTTGGATTTTTTCCTTCTTTTCCGTTTAACACCTTTGACTTTTTGCCATTTGTTGACAGAGGTGCTATCGTCTACATCTGATTGTTCCATTTCGCTTTCCACACTTTTTTCGGACTGATTCGTTGATGTTTTAGGGTTTTGAGTTAAATTTGTTTGTAAATTTAGTGTTGGATTTGATAATGCATAATACTGGCCACTAGGGACTTGTGAAGTGATATTATTAGGTTGAAACCGTGTTTGACTTTGGATATCACTATTTTGTTGTATGAAGTTTTGAAAGGGATTTTGTGGTTGGAAGTAATTGGGTACCTGAGTTATAGGAATTCCATTTGGAAATTGCTGCTGGTTGTACGTGTAGTACGTTCCATTGGGGCCGTTGCCGGCCGGCAGCATAATAGCTGCTCTGATTTGTTATTTTTGTTTACTATTCGCACTAGTTTATTTTAATTTAGATTGGAGATGTTAAAATATATTTAAAGTTTATATTTACGGTTTGTTCCGATCCCTTGCTATCAGCATGGACACTCGATAACTTATCGTGCACAGCAGAGGTCACTCTCGTCTTTACACTTTGAAAGCCAAGTACTAAAAAAACACAATAAAATTTAAGTTAGTATGATTGCACGGCAAAATCTAAAATTTCAGTTAAATGATAGCTTTGCCTTCCCATAAACTACAAATAAACAAAAATTTACACTAACATATGTTTATCTTTTAAACTGAATTCTTAGAAATTGAACATCCACTACATATTGTTAAATAGCTTCACATTTGTGATAATCATAAAAACTTAAACAGATAAAATGACGTCATAAATTTCTAAATAATTACAGGATTCCCTTTAGAAACTGAAATGTATTCCCATTTTTTATTTATTTATGAGCATTAATGAATTAACATACAGTAAGCACGTGAATGTTTACATTGATAAAATTGGTAATCCATGAATTAACAATTTGTAGTATGTATAGAAGTAATAAAGTAAAGCACTAAACACTTCAATTATCATTTTTTATATATATTTTTATATTAAATGCATAATTTTTATATATTTCATATTTTTGGTTTATAAGATTTACGAGCTCTTTAATCATTTCTCCAATTTTTCTTTCAAACGGAACAGAATTTAAATGTAGCTGTACTCTTCTACTAAACGTATATTATCTTTTTTTTTAATTAGGCGCCGTCAGTAAACTCCACCTCGTTTTTATAATTGGTCGGCACGGTGTACAAATTAACGGCTGCTCGTACCGTCTTTGTTTGAGCATCGTGCCGACCAATTATAAAAAGGAGGTGGGATTTAGTGATGGCGCCGAATTCAAACGATAGCTTGCTTATAAAAAAGTATTCCAACCAGAAATTGGAAAGCTATTTAAAATCAAGCCAGACTGCTTGATTGTCATTCAGTGACACTTTGTAAATAACCTTCAAATTTGACATGTGCATGTGGGAATTTTGGAAGACATATGTCGAGAGATCCAAAAAAACTGATCCTCGGCAGGCTGTGGAAATTCAAACGTATGAATGATATGTTGGTGGCACTGTAAGTCTATGTCAAATTCGAGGTTATCAGGTTAGATTTTCCATCAGTTTTGGCCATATATTTATACTACTATATTGCTAGCGGCTATGAGTGAGGAGGTCACGAAGTAAGTGAGACAGACAACTAACTCTTCAATGTATATGCTGAGCTGTGCGCAAGCGTGTCAAGTTTAAAATTCGCTTCTAAAGGCGGAGTTCGAGTTCTCACGCATGCGCACGAGACGCGTAATACTCAGAGTGAGACTATATCGGCGCCGTAATGTTTTCGGCAGTTTCCAGGGCCTACTAGCAATATATGTATAATACATATATGGTTTTGACACAGACTGACGCAAAACCTAACCTGCTAACCTCGAACTTGACATAGACTTACAGTGCTACCAACATATCATTCATACGTTTGAATTTCCACAGCCCGCTGAGGATCAGTTTTTTTTATCTCTCGATATGTTTTTCAACATTTTCTATGCTAGTATACGGTGTTAAAAACTACAACTTACATATGTAAGTACTTAAATCATAGAAAATGTTACGATGCCTTAACAAAACAGTTACATCTTCAATTTATAGATGAACTGTCATTACTTAAAAGCTGATTGACTTTAGAAAATTATGTGTTGATTGTATGAAACCAACTTAGACATGACTTAACACTTTCATGATGTACTTACTTGAATTTAAATAGATTTCCAATTTTTAGTGGGAATACTATACCAGTATTATCGTACTTAGACGTCTTTCGGGTTCCCTATCCTTCAATGTAGTGCTTATCTAAATTATTCTACAAATATGTTTCACTATTAACATTTCAAGTTTCCTAAATTTTTATATCTATTTTCTTAGGATGAGTGACACTGTTCGGCTTTTATATTATTAGGATTTCATATTTCAATATTTTAAAATTGATAACAAAAGGTTAAAATTGGATAAATATACAAGTTTAATTGTTAGTGTTTACAATAAAATTTAAGTTAGTATGATTGCACGGCAAAATCTAAAATTTCGGTTAAATGATAGCTTTGCATTCCCATAAACTACAAATAAACCAAAATTGACACTAATCTTTTAAACTGAATTCTGACAAATTGAACATCCACTACATATTGTTAAATAGATTTACATTTGTGATTATCATAAAAACTTAAACAGATAAAATGATGTCATAAAATTCTAAATAATTAGAGGATTCCCCTTTTTCCCCATTTTTTATTTATTTATCACGAGCATTAATGAATTAAATATAGTAAGCACGTGAATGCTTACATTGATAAAATTGGTAATCACTGAATTAAAAATTTGTGGCATGTATAGAAGTGATAACTAAGTACTTCAATTATCATTTTTTATATATGTTTTTATATTAAATAACTTAATAAATGCATAATTTTTATATATTTCATATTCCTGCTTTATAAGCTTTACGATCTCTTTAATAATGTCTTCGATTTTTCTTTCAAATAGAACATAATTTAAATGTATGTGTACTCTTATACCTATATTATCTTTTTTTGAATTCTGCGCCGTCACTAAACTCCACCTCCTTTTTATAATTGGTCGGCACGGTGTAATTATTAACGGCTGCTCTTTGCTTGCATTTGGAACATTTGAACTACCTAATGTATCTACTCTGCCAGAATAGACTCATTCACAATTGATTTTTACCGCACCGTATTTGATTAGAGACCCTAGAAATGAGAGACTGGCCATTTACCGGAAGTAACTAGATTTCCCTATCGAAATGTTGGCGGCAGTGGTCCCGAAAATGGCGACCGTGTCAACTCAGCTGTTTTACAAGATTTGAGCTTTTCAATTATAGTCCATTTACTTGACATCTGCACTGCCAAACTGACATTATGTTGGCACCACTGCTATTTTTCACATTTTAACAATTAAATTACTGTACAGTCTAATAAAAAACACATTATTTTTGAGGTATAGTCAAGATTTTTTTTAAAATTTTGACACTGACAGTGCAGATGTCAAGTATATGGACTATAGGTATTGTTTTGTGATTTCAATCAATGTAAGTTATGTGAGTAACTACTTACTAAATAATAATAATTTGCATTTGTACTGGATATGGACAACATGGTTCATTTCTAAGAACCGCTCGCTCACTAGAATGAACTAGTTCTTTTTTTATAGCCCACCAGCTTTCCTGCACCCCTTTGGAATTTTTCACCGCGATTCTGTATCCCTCTCCCTCATACTGAGTCTCGCATACAGTATTCACGTTTGAAAGGGGCCTAATAGAAGATATATTAAAAATTACAGATTTCCTAACCTTGCTCCAAATAGTAAATAAACAAGGTAGTACTCATATTTAGCTGGAAAATTGTAAATAACAGCAAATCTATAATGTGAAAGTAATCAATAATTCACGTTTGTATTTTAGAAAATGCCACCTTGCTACTGAGCTGGTTAAATTAAATAAATTAGATAGCATAAAGAAAAACAGCAGTCTAAAGGGGGATATGATATAGCATGTTAAATAAAAAGACGCCGCAACGTGGAGCTATAACAATATTAATTTGTAGTCAAGTTACCCCAATACCATGCACAGTATCCCCCTCAAAAGCAATACCAGCGCTGGAACAGAGAATTGAAGCATTTTGAATAATTATTCAATGTAGAATGATTGCCGTTCATACTACTGGACTATTTGTACTCTTAGGTCAATGACTCACAACGGTTGAGGTTGAGTGAACCGTGACCTTTACGGCATATCTTACAAAATTATATTTAAAATTAGAGGCCCTGCATACCTTATAGATAGGTATTAAGAAATGCCATAGTAGTAAACATAAAATGAAGTGTACCATTCTGCTCTGATTGATAAAACCATTTAAATGGGTAAAATATCATTCTCATTACCCCAGAAGAATTTAAAGTATGAAAAATTAATGCAGAGATACGCACATTTATATGAATCAACACACAATTTCGATTTTACCAAAACTGTCTACGCCAGATCTTCTCCTTGCTACGGCCGCTAAAATACTCGCTAATGTTCGTTATGAATCTCCAGTTGCAGTTATTGCAGTAAACATTCAAGTAATGTATTAAAGATAACTGATTAATATGCAGTTTGCAGTGATTTGGATTAGTATAATTGAACGCGAAGTGGGAAGTCGTCCAAAGTATGTGGAAGGTATCTCACTGATGTAACTACGAAGATAGACAATGAGCAAGCACCATGCTATGGCATCCCACCATATAGCAGGTCCTTGTTGTAGTCGACTATAATCAACTAATCCTTTGTGGAGAAACTTTACTCCATAATAGCGTTGTTTGATGACAACCACGGATATAATAAAGTGTGGCATGATAGTCTCCCATACTACACTCCTCTCAAATCATAACTAGAAGAACCGCACTTCCATATGAAACACGATCAACTGCAAAGAAAACACAGCTTTAGCTTTTATCAATAATGTACCATTGTCAGAAGTGGAAAAAGTTAAATATCTCGATATATAGTTGAACAAGGACTCAAGGTCTCAAGTGGAAAACAGATATATGGTGTAAAAGGAAAAAACGTGTTACAAACTGTCCATTCCAGTAGCAACAACGTAGGCTTCTCAGTTGGACTTAAACAGCTCAAAACTTTGCCGAATCTGCAATGGCTTTGGCCATGGCACATTCGAAGAACGAAGAACTACATGCGGTACTTTCTGCTGCTTTCTTCTGCAATTCTTGTATTTGGCTGGTTACCAACTGCATTTTTGCATCTGTAGAGCTAAGAATTGTTCCAAACCTTCCATCTCGAATTATGTAAACTACGTACAATTTTAACCTAATTTTGCAAGTGGATTTAACCTCTAAATTCGGTTGTCGGAAATTTCAAGTTTCTACAGCCTACACACAAGTAAAGTATTTTTGTTGAATATAAAATTTTGTTTAGTCAATACAAATTTTGTCTATGTAACTTTGCAAGCGTGATGTCTCAATTTATGAAAGAAATTCATGTAAATCTATCAAAGGATGTCTGGAAAATTTCGACCATTTGATAATATGTACTTATCTGCCTCGCAAGCTCGGCAGATAACCCGTCCGGCCTCGCCACATAAAGTATAACTTTTGCTTCTAATAACATAATATACTATTTTAAGAGTCACTTCCTTTATACATTTAAGTTTGAAATTCCCGCCATATTTGAGAGCACACCATTGGCGCCGCCATTTTAGGGACAAGGTTCGCGTCAACCAATCAGGCCAGCGACGGCCAATGGCCAGTCTCTCATTTCTAGGGTCTCTAGTATTTGATGATAAGTGAAAATCATAACTTATAATCGACAAAAACAGACTTTCTGAATCAATAGTGCACATACAGCTGCTTATGTCTATCTTTTTCTTACTGTGCTCCTTGATTAATCTTATTTTGAATCCCATGATGGTATATAGAAGTTCTCGTCCCTAGCTCCATTTCTACACTACTCAGAAATTAAGATAAATCATTAATATTTTCAGGATATCTTTTGGGGTACCCCGTCCCATTCAATTAAATTATTTTTAAACGCCTCCGCTGACGTCAGGAAAGCAAATTCAGTACCAATCACGTGAAATGTATAAATAAAGTTGAAGGCGTTACGTTTTATTACAATTTTAGAATAAAATTTTCAGTCATCAAACACGTGTTTATTGAGTGTAGAGCAAACCCAAAAGGAGATACATATGGCGTCATCGTTACGTCCTTTCGTTGCGCAGTGGACGAGTCCACTATTTCATTCGGAAGAGTAGCGAACACACAAGCGTTCGACTAGCATTTGCACCAATGCGTTTTCAGTACAAAGCGTTGTAGGCGTTATATAAATTCTCAAATCGACTCCTATGGCTCGAATTAGTTTTTAGAATATTGGAACGATGCGTAGTTGAAATATATCTACCTAACTAATGAAATGAGAAAATATAAACTAAAGATTCTGGGAAACCCGGTGAAATGATGCTAAACCTCGCTCATACAGAAAAGAAACCGTAGGAAGGTGATCCATCATGCTAATAGTGGAGGTGTCTTGATACGAAGCAATAAAACTCAATAGTCTTCTCCACGTACATTACGTACAATTACATATGTGTTCTCCACTTACATAGGTATGTAATGTACGGAATGTACGTGGAGAAGGCTATTGAGTTTTATTGCTTCGTATCAGAAAAGAAACTTTAATCTTTGGTAAAACACCCAAAGCGGAAAACTGCGGAGAAGGTGTACAAATGCTCATTCATCACCAAACTGAATAGAGCAAGCTTATTAAGAGGTTCAGTGCTACGCACCAGCTAAAGTTGCCAATGGTATTGAATAGTTTTTAATTTATGAATGCAACTACGTTTATACTTAAATGTCAAACTTGAAGTTTGATTTTTAACTGACTTATAGTTGCATTCATAAATTAGGAAGTATTCCATAGCCATACTAGATGAAAACAATTTTTGATCATACTTTATTATTGCCGGGCTCCGTAGCTCAGTGCTTAAGCATTTTGGCTATTCATCGAAGTGTCGCGAGTTCGATCCCCGGTCCCGGTGAGGTTTTTGAAAAATAAAAAAATGCGGTTGAAAACCTATACAGAATGCCATCATTCGGAAGTGATGTAAAGCCGTGGTTCCCACGTTACTACGATGTGTAGCATGTAGAAGATCCCTTGCTAGGCTTGGAACTCCTTAGTGTCGGAAAAATTCTAAGTAGGACTTTGACCATATGACCATAGCAGTTGGTGTCTATGGTACCTGGTACTCCGAATGCGTAGAACTTGTCCATTACAAACAAACAAACAAGCAATGCTTTATTATTCGAATATCAACATGAGACTTAAACATTAAGGTTACAGCAGCAGCACTTAACAAAAACTGATAATGTGTTACGTTTCATTTGCGCCGCTGTTCAATTTTGCATTCTGTAGTATTCGGTCCGCTGTTGCGCATCTGTTCGCGCGATAGTTCTGTGAGCACGCCGTTTTGTATTTCGCGCGCTTGGGGCCGCCTACTTGGTTGACCTTATTTGAAAATTTTCGTGTGCTCGCGCTTTTGTTTTGAGCGTCTTTTCCGCTCTCGTCCGGCAAATCGACATCATGGTGGTTTAGCGTTCGAAGAGCATCGGTGGAATTTGTGAGGCTGCTGTTGGTTTTTGATTGTGAAATGTAAGCCTACACTTTCGAGTGGTTTTGATGTCCCCGAGTTCATTTTGAGGAAGATTTGATTCCTACGCCTTCGGCAATTTCTGTATGCGACCACGTGGCGTCACACATTGCCTGGATTTTTTCCAGGGTGAGTATTTTAGTCGCTCAAGACTCCTTATACTTTGGTATGTTATCGTGGACCTTTGTTTTCTCCCTTTACAGCAACTAGTGCTGGAGAGCCAAGCAACTAGTGCTGGAGAGCCGATTTGAGGCATTTCTGCAGCTATTTCCACGGCCACCGCTTCATGCGATTTCAAGCTGGTTTATGTTGGACTTTCGGAGCCGCTCTGACTCTTGCTGCGCGTTAATTTAGAGCACAAGAAAGGACCCGATACGGAGGCTATTCTCCTGGTCTGATATTTGCCCTGTCGTCGTGGTGCGAATCGCTTTGAGCCACCAGCTTTCGGCCTCACGAATTTGGGAATAAACGCTCATGAATCGCGCTTTGCGTTTCCTCCGAAACCAATCACGGAACACCTGCTGTCAGATCTACCTGTTTATCAATGTGTTTTAATGTGTGCAATATTATTATTGCTAAATTGTATGTAGAACTGTGAGTATGACAATTTTGACCTCATTTGTGTAATTTGCTATTCGTAATAATCTACGATTCTGGGTTTTTAAAAACTATTATGATATATATATATATTTATGTACTATAAATTTATGCTAACACTAGCTGGCCCGGCAAACGTTGTTCTGCCCAAAAATAATTTGTCTCTGAAACCCCGTTTCACCACTATAGAGTTTTAATTTTATGTTATGTCCATCGTCTTGGAGTAAATGCCATTTCCGCAATCAACGTCCCAAAAAACCTCAATAACGACACCCATATCGATTGTTTAGGATTATTTACCCCATTTCACCCCCTAAGGGGTAGCGGACCCGACAGACGTTGTCCTTTCCGAACGTTGGTTTGCTTGGTATTAGGGGGTTCAGCAAACGTTTTTTCGATATTCGAATTTTAGATTTTTTTCATTTTAAAAAATATTGGGAGTGGTGGGGGGGGGGGTTTGAAATTTTGGGGTTATATGTTCTGATATGCGAGTAATCTTCAAACAAATTTTAAAAAATCGTCAAAAAATAAAAAAGAAATTCCTAGAACTCGATTGCAGCGCCACCTACCGGGTCCAATTGTGAATATAAACCATCCAGGGGGCCCACTCAAACACACAAAAATTCATCAAACTCGGTCCAGCCGTTTAGGAGTTCAGTCACATACACATGTACAGAAGAATTATATATACCTATAAAGGTTTTCATTTTAAAAAATATTGCGGAGCGGTTGGGGGGTGAAATTATGGGGGACCCGACAGACGTTGTCCTGCCCGATAGTTGGTTTGCCTGTTATTAGCAGGTTAAGCAAAGGTTTTTTCGATTTTCGATTTTTTAATTTTTTTTATTTTAAAAAAATATTGAGGGGTGGTGGGGGGGTGAAATTTTGGGGTTATATGTTCTGATATGCGAGATATCTTAAAAAAAATTAAAAAAAGAAATTTGTCAAAAAAAATTCCTAGAACCCGATTACAGCGCCACCTACCGGGTCCAATTGTGAATCTAAACCATTTAGGGACCCACTCAAACACACACAAAAATTTTCATCAAAATCGGTCCAGCCGTTTAGGAGGAGTTCAGTCACATACACACGTACAGAAGAATTATATATATAAAGATTATACTGTGATATTTGCAATATAGCTTTATTTGTTACTGCGACCTGTACTTGAGTTCAGCTTCTCTTTCAGATTTATTGCTACTTGAGTTTACGTATTCTCGTTCGAATGCCTGGATGCACTTGCCGTTATTTGATAAAAAATCCGTTGGCGCCCCTTTTAAGTATATTAAAGAGCTGCGCACGACGTCTCCGAAACAGTAGCTGGTCGGCCGGCAATTGTATCCAAGTAGTCACGTTATGTATTGATTTTGAGAGATTGACCAACGGAGAACCTTTTTATGATGACAAATGATATGATTTGCTTTGAGATAATGCAGAATGCGAAACATTTTATAGAACGTTGTTGACACTACACCTTAATTACTGGTGGAATAAACTTGCTTCGTAACTAAGTTAATAGAATGTTAGACACATGATCACGCAAGCGGATCAATATCTGAAGTAGCAAAGGCTGCGATAGATGAATCTATGGACTCGAAAAAAGTACAACCTAAAACAAGTGAATAATGAAATTCTAAATTTTAAACTACCTGGAAAGATGCTGTGCAAGGTAAAAGCTAATATATGCATGAGTGTGGAACGTTATAGGTACATCTTGCAAAAAGCAAAAGTCTAGTGAAAAAAACTCTCTTCGAATCAAGTCAAGAACACTTGGAACGTTCAAGGACTGTAATGAATGAAATTATACATATTTAAAAGTGAGGTATCAAGCTAGCACAACCGAGACATACTTAAAATATTTTAAACCTACTTGAGAAATAGTCCACACAGCAATGGTAACACAGTAGATTGATATAGTGTAGTAACATCCAGTCAAAATATAATGGCGCTGCAATAATTTTGTCACCTAAACTCCAAAATGTTGCAATTGGATATAATAGTATTAATGACCTCTTGATCCACATTAAAGTGAACACGCGTCAGATTAAGGTAAATATTATCCGAGCATATGCCCCCACAACTTATGTTGATGAAGTAGTTGATGCTTTTTATGAGGCTTGCTCAAATAGCCGTCATGTAAATAATGACGTGTTAGGAGACACCGCTAGCGTTGGATGTAATAGCCAGGTAACATATATAATAGGAAAGCAAGATAATGGGCAAACAAAGTGAAAGCGGTGAAAGACTCATACATTTCTGTATTGTCAATAAGCTAATTGTTGAGCGCTTTCGAAATTCCGTGATTAATAGCGCTGCCACCATCCTTGGCGGTCCCCAAAAACCTGCCGCAGTTTCCCAGAAATTGATGTACCGCGGATGCATCTAACCTCCGGTCCTCCGGTTTCATCGCTAGAGAGTGTATGTGGTAGACTTGTATTATTTAGAGAAGAGCATGTCACGTGATCTGGGCAGTATACTAAAACGCGTTTAGACGGATAACTTGCAGACTTAGGGGAGTACGGAACGCTCTATAATCATTCCATCATCAGACGTGGCAATGTATTTGTTGTTTGTACCCTAACAAACCTATGATTGACCCGTCCGAACGCGTTTTAGGAGACTGCCCCGAGCACGTGACATGCTCTTCTCTAAATAATACAAGTCTACATACAGAACAGCCATGCTTAGACCATTCAGGGAATCCCAGCCGGATACCGGTTATTTTAGCGTCAAGCCAGCAAGATTTTGGAGGGCAAACAACGCTTCCGACAAAAGTATGTTACTTTGAGATGCGGAAGAGTACGTCATTTCTTAGTTGGGAACAAAGACTTACTTCCAGAATTCGGTCAAGACGAGAAGTGTGTCCACGCTGTGAAGGTGCAGATGTTTAGTTGATGTTAGTGCATTAATATACTGGGGATATTATTGTTTTCAAAGGTATTTTGAAGCCACAAGCGCGGTTACAGAACCCAAGTAAACACGCGCAGTGCTATCGCTTTTCGTTATCTCGACGAATTCGCATGACTCCAGCAGCTTCAGGTTCAGGTTCGTATATTTAGTATCGAATACCGTGGAAAATCTGTTTCAAACCCAGTGGTGGCCGTCTGCAGTTCTCGACAGCCAAAATTGGATCCGCCAAACCTTTAAGTTGTACAGTGGTGTGGATCCGCCATCTTGAATACCCTGGCGGCACGTATTTAGGGCTCCCTAATATCTGCCATTTCGGAATTTGCAGCTGCAAACGCCCACCCAGAATTGCATTACCCGAATATTTGAACTTCCAGACTAGCAAGCAGCTGATTGCTGTCCTCTTTCCGGGAGTGACTGCCCACTTGTTTTACCAATTGCTGCTATATTATGAATGAACGAACTGTTGATCGTTGCCGTGGGTCAGTAATTAATCGTTTTCTTGCTATAATATATTGTATGCGTGTTTTTTGAATCGGTGAACAGCTGATCATTGTCATATGCTGCGTTAAATGTACTTAAATTCAACCTGTAATTTTCTTTTGCAATAAACGCATTGTTACAATTAGCGTTTGCGCTTGATTAACCAAGATGTTGAGTAATGTAAAATCTACTTCAGTGCTTCAGTTAAAACGAAAAAGTGCTGTTCAAGTAAACTATTTAAGAACATTTATACAGGTATTTGTTGAGCAAATCACGTAAGCATCTCCTTCCCCATCTACCGAGAGCCGTCTTTCAACAACTGCAGATAGTAGACTTGGACACCTAGCTGAAATTTGCAACGGTGTCCTCCTAATTAATACAGGTAATACCGATGTGTTTAGACCGGCTTCAGTATAGCGAGTTATCAAAATCTGGTGAACCCCACCTGACTCTGATATATTCGCGAGCCAACCGGAGGTTATTTGTAGCGTTAGTTTCCCAACACCGTTGCCTGTTCTAGCGTCCGTTTAGATCATAACATAGTAATCATGAACACATGGTTTAAGTACTACATCAGGCGGCTATACACCTGTATATCACCTGGGAACATGTTTGGGAGCTAAATAAGCTATGCATTAATAGAAGCACGTTGGAAACCGCCCGTCTCCAACAGGAGATCGCCAACTATAGTATTCGCTAAATACACCAAAACAAGAATCTTAAAAGATACAAATCTTGTAATGAGTAACAACCTCAATACAGGCAGCGTTGTAATCGAACAAATACATACATATAGGTATCTAGGTCACGAAATAAAGATCTGAAGAAACAACCAGACGCACGAGATATAAAGAAAAATATGGCTAACTTGATCAGCCTTTGGAAATCCGAGTCAATGCTAAACTGCGACATCCCCATGTGTCAATAAAACAAAAGTGTTTGACCAATGCATTCTGCAGATACAACCATACGTAGCAAAAACTTTAACACTTATACAGAAGTCGGCAAATAACTTGATAACCACACAACGTGCAAAGGAGCATGCAATGCTGGAGATCGAATCCGAGATCCAATACGCAACGAAGAACTCTGAAGAAGAATAAAAGTTCAAGACGTCGAAAGAGTCCCAGGGTTAAAATAGAATTAGGCTAGTTATCTTCTTGGCTAGAGCTCAAAATGGACGATGGAAGAAACGACTTCTAGAATGGAGGCCAAGAGGCACCAAAAGAAGTCAAGGACGACCACCCACTAGATGGACCAACGGCTTGAAAAGTGCAACCGACAATAGGATTTAAGCAGCCCGAGATAGACGACAGTGGAAAATAATGAGGGAAGTCTATGTCCAGCAGTGAACCTGATTAGCTGAATGAAGAAGATGAAATGTGGAAATAAAACATAAAAAGAGGGGGTTGGATTCACCGTGTCGTCTACTTTGTTGACGAAGTTTCTTTGGTCCACACCTGAAGAAGTAGTAATCTGCCAGGTGTGGAAAATTCTTGCGCTCAAATCAAGTTCCTGGGCAACTCGAGGAAGTTCCTTTTCAAAAGGAAACCGTTCCACCATTGTAATGTTGTAACAGTGTTAAATTGTTGTCTTCCATTTGGTCAACTAAATGCTTCTTCGCCTGATGGGCCTTGGTGAATTTTGAAAATTTGAAATTATGTTGCATGCAACTTCAGGGTAGAGCTATTTTCCGGTTCCAATTTTAATACTTTTGAGGCTCAGATTTACTTCTGATGCTGCAAGGTGCATTTATCGTGGCTCCTTTTTGCAAGATTTTTAGAAGCGGAGTTATCCCGAAAAAATGCCGTCATCTGGTATGGATTTGCTTCGATTTGGATCTAATAGGCTGTCCGCTACCTTAGGTATTTTTCTTTATTTTCGTGGTTTTCAAGTAACCCTGATCTTCTCTTCCTCGTCTTTGATGGGTTCTTAATAAATTCCGAATTCTACCACACGTGGGCAGCGCCAGTTTCTTACAAGTTAATAACGAGATTAAAACTGCATTAATTAATCAACCAATCTGTAACAACAATTGCTCCAGCCAGATAACAGTGCCGGTTCGGCTAAAATATATGTGTTTTGCTTTGCTTACTTCATGACACTCTATTAGGGTGCTACACGAGGAATTTCTGTAAACTAAATAAACTGCTCAATTACAGATCTAAAGAGTAGCTTCAGAACGTGACCACCGAAGTTCTGTAGATGGCGCCAAGTGGAATTATAGCGCACCCAGAATGTGTAGTTCAAAACGTGACCACCGAAGTTCTGTAGATGGCGCCAAGTGAACGAGCCGCCACCGTGCTAAAATGCTTGGAAATTTTGTTTGCAAAGTGGAAAATCGCCACCTTTCGCCAAAACCAAATAGCGCATGAAGGTGCTCGGGACTTTAGCAACAACTTTGCCCCCTTTCACAATTTCGATATCTGTAGCCGTTCGAAAGTTACAGGCGATCCAGACAGACAGACAGACAGACGGACGGACGGACAAAGCGTTCGCATAAGTACGCTGAAGCTACTAATAAATGATGAAATATAACGACTCACGAGGTCCACCTTCAATTTACGATTCTCCGACCTCTACAAAGCTGGTTAGTTCTGTAGGTCTTGCGATTCCTACGGTCATTGAAGATCGTGACGTTTTTTATGTTTCACATTTTGAATACCTGAAGCGCATTCACTAATAGTTACTATATTGCTAGCGGCTATGAGTGGGGAGGTCACAGCGTAAGTGAGACACACAATCAACTCTTCGATGTATTTGGTGAGCTGTGTTCAAGCGCGTGGTCCGCGCGGTGGGGAAGTGAACCTGGCGGTTAAGTTTAAAATTTGCTTCTAAAGGCGGAGTTCGAATTCTCAGGCATGCGCCCGAGACTCGTAGTACTCAGAGTGATACTATGTCGGCGCCGTAAGGTTTTCGCGCGTTCCCAGGCCCTGCTAGCAATATAGTTACTATTAAATATATGGATATTTTATATTTTTTGCTATAACTTTTAGTTTTAAGTTAAAATAAACACAAAACACTAGTGGCATTAACTAAAACAGTAAACAACAACCAGTTGTTTACCAATTCTATTTGCTTTGTGATTTCGCTGATTGTGTTCATCTCCTCCTCCACTTTCGGGTTGTATTCTTTTGCTGTTCCTTCTTCTTTTAATTTGTATGTTATACAGTGGCGGCTCGTGGATAATTATGATGGTAGTGCCAACCGAGTGTATTTAAAATGGTACCACTCCCTCACAGACAAAGACAAATTCCGACATTCCGAGATCTAAATATTTCGCATAACATAGGCCGGTGGACTGGGTAGTTAGCATCAGTAAAAAATACTTACCGAAAAAGCTTGATTTTTATCTCAGATTACACAATAAAATTAGTGTTTATTAGCAAGTTGGACGATATATAAAATCCATCTACGTCCTTTTTTATTTGCAAATAAGTCAATCGCTCGTTTATTAAAGTCTTCGATGTTATTAAGATTTGTTTCTGCTGATAGCATTCTTCATGCACCTACTCCTTATTCCTTCATTGAGTTTCTTTAAAAATTTCGAGTGTATAAATTAAAAAATCAATCTGTCTTTCCACATAATAAAATCCTAGCAAACGTCAACAAAAATATGGGACAGCGCAGATAGCAATGTGAAGTTGAACAGAATATAACAGCATGCAATGACGTTAGGCATAAGTTAGTTGCTAATTAAATGAATGTTTCTTAGTTTAATCACAACACTAGGATATTCGTATTCCCATAAAAACTTTATAATCCAAATTACAGCTGGGTACCTTATTTAAAAAAAGTTGACTTTAATAGGAGATGCTTCACAAACGCGAGTCGATGCCACCCCAGATCCTGCTTTGGGCCTTAGTTGTGGACACACGTTGCAGTTGGGCTGTTAATGGATTGAAACTTATGCTGGTGCAACCGTGCAAACGTGAACCGTACTTTAAGATGTTGAATATCGTTATTCTTTCATAAACACGGCTTTGGTTAAACGTTCCGGACTTACTGTTAGCACCCTGCTAAATTTGCTGAGCGATAGCAAGAAAACACACATGCTTCCTTTTTATTTATGGGAAAGTTTGGCGAAGTTCAAATCCGTAATTTTCCGTGAACAACTGGTGAACTGCCACGACAAACGATACTAAATAAAACACCTATTTCCCAACAGTGGCTTCTACAAATTAATTTAACGACAAACAGGGATGTTCATTTATACTTTACTTTCTCCGACTACCCAAGCACAAATTTCGAAGTCCGAGACTGTTTTCAGCATCGAAACTATTCGGCAACAAGTCAAGTACTATAATCATTAATTACACGATCAACTTAAGACACTGCAACAGTTCTCAGCACTAATTTAAATTCATTGCACAAACGGCACATGTTTGAACTGTTTTAGTCGTCGATAGTAAGTGAATACGTTTCGTCCCCGAAGTTAAGGGGACTCGTATTGCTAACTCTTTTTAATCACGGGCTCTCCCTGTCCCTTTTTTAGAACGGAAAGTGTTGGAACCAGCAGGCTGCTGCAATGCCGCATATTCTGAGAAGCACGCGCTCAGTCACGACTTAGCAAATTAGCACGGGGGAAACTTTAAATGACGCGTTCCAATTTGAATTTTCTCAGTGTATCAAAAGACATGTCGCGTACTTAGAATACCAGAGTGCCGAATCCATTAACACGTGTCACAGGTAATATGTGCAACCGTTTCTTTAATTTGGCACAATGTACTAACTTACAAAACGAGAGGGTTTTTGAATTCTTCTTAATTGCGTCGCCGCGGCGGCAATTTATCTCGAACGCGAGGAAGTAAATAAAACGGGCAGCTATCGCTTGAAAATTACTGCGATAATAAAACAACACTGGCTTACTCCCGCAAATTATTTGAAGGTGCACCGAGACGTGCTTAGCCCATATTGCTCGGAGTACTTAAGTTGGTATATTAATCTAACAAAGTTTCATGCATTTCATCTGTGGAGTTGTGGAGTTTATTTCAATTACTTAAATTCACATTTTAAGAATAAGTTGCAAATTGTTCAAAACTGCGGTTTTCGTTTTGCCTACAATGTTAGTAAAAGTGAGCATATTACGCCATACTACATTGCTCAGAAAATTTTAAAGTTGGAATATCGCTTTTGCCTACTATTTGCATGCCTACTTTTTAAAATTATCAAACGCTATGTTCCACCTTATCTATTTAATTTACTCTGTAGGCGTTCATCTATACATGATCGTCAATTAAGGCAGGTAGAGCTTTATAGTATTCCAAAACATTCGACGTTCAAATTTAAAAGTTGTTTCGAGTATCATTCCGTTATTATCATTAATAAGTGGTTTATTTTATTTAAGGAGTGTAATACAATTACTACGTTTAAAAATAAACTTAGAGAAGAATTAGTTTTAAGTCAAAGTAATTTTTTGGAAATATAATTTTGTTTTATTCGGTATGAATTTTATGGTTATTCTTCACTGTGCCAAATATTAGGTATATATTATTATTGGGTAGGGTTGAAAACCTGTTCTATGCAGAACCCCACCTATTGGGATCTTGTAATTATACATTTATTTACTTATTTATACTATATTTTTTGTATATTATCCCAATAAAGCTTATATTATTATTATTATTATTATTATTATTATCTTGCAAAGTAATGGTAACAGCGACACAGCTCCAGAGGCATCCCGCAATTCTTCTTTTCCATAAAGTACTTGCAGTTCAGTTTTTAATCTAATTCTTTTCAAAAACGGATAAAGTTTAACTGTTTCACAAAAAAATTGTTAGTAAATTTGTCATGCTACTCGTTAACACTTTCCACCACAAATAAATTTGTAACTATTAGATGCCCTAGTAGTAAAACTAAATTTTGTTATTTGCTGCGTAACGGAATCACACATTTCCAAAGCTTTTCTTTTCTTATTATTTGTGGACGCAAGTCTACGCAGCCATTTTTTGGGGACGTGTTTTGACTTCCAAAAATTCCAAATTATAGTCTTTAATAATTTTATCCATTTGATCCAGTATTTTCTGTATTTCATTTTCAAAATTCTGTAAGTCCTCTCTAACCTTGATTAGGTATTTTATAGTTGCTTAAAAATGATGTCGACATGGGGCATTATTTTATGAAAAACTGTCAACCAAAATGTAAAACTCTTGTTTTTAATCTATGTAAGTTTGTAAGATCCAAATGAAAATATTAAGTCGAAATCTACAATTGCAAGATTTCAACTTAATGTTTTCATCATTCTCTATAGTTTTCATAACGCTTATCAGTTTTTTCTATATTTATAAACGGTGTTCTTCCCGTAAATTAAAATTCCATCTAGTTTGTGACGACCCTGATAATCTTTGCTGAACAATTTCCTCCAGAACTCTTGTTCTTTGTGAGGAATTGAGGAAAATGAGCAGATTCCACAGATAGGTATACTAAAATTTTTGAACTGATCGGTTAACTGACGCTGCTCTATTCATGATCGCGTTAATTGATGAGCGCAACAGTGAACATAATTCACTAAAGAATATTTTTCTTGTATTAATTTTTTAACTCATTTTAAACCTTTATTCATAACTGATGCGCCGCCATAACTCTGTATGATAAGTTTGTATGATGCGTCTCGAATTAAAGAGTCGATTTCTTTTAAAATGTAAATCCGAGATTGAAGCAGCATCTTGGCTTACTGCAATTAATAGCAGCCACAGGCCACAGGCCGAGCTTTTATCAGAACTGGCTCGAATGCCGGCGCGGACGTGGCTCCCATTGAAAGTTAATATATTCTTATCTTTTAACATACGTCCTGTCGCTGGCTCCCCCTGCAGTCTATAAACTGTCGAAAAGTTGAGGAGCCGATTCGATCAGGCTCTCACGCGTCCGGAAAGCAAGCAGAGTTTATCGCACAGTTATCTAATATTTATGAAATAAAAATTACTCGTGGTTTGTTTCAGCTTTAAAATGAGAAGAACGATGAAAAATAAGTACAAAAAATGTTTCTTTGAGAAAAAATGCTTGAATGATTGATTTGTTATGGTAAGGCCATGCCTCCTTGTAGCGAGCCGACACTGATTGTTATATAGGTTTAATAAAGTGCATTGTAGTGGCACTTTTTGTACTTAAAAGATGCATGAAACTGTAGTACTTTATTGCGCTATTGTAGAAAAATTACTATTATTTAATTTATTATGCAGGAACCTACTGTTCTATAATTCTGTGTAGTTAATTATTTCTTTCACGACACACTGTTTTTCAGCGTTGCCACTTTGGATTTTTTTAATGGCACAGGTACTTTTTTTGTCTATTTTGATTCCCTGTTTAATTATCTTTCCGAATTTATAAAAAAAATAGTTGTGGATAGGAAATTTTCTCAGACTACATACTCTTTGGTAAAATGCAAAACACTACGTAAATGCAACTATTTTTTGCTAATTATTATTTGTGTAGAAATTAACCAAGTAGGCGTTGACTGCTTGGAAATAAGAAACAAAAACTAATTAAAATCGTCTGACAGTTTTAACTATCATAAATTTATATTACAAAAAAAAGTAGAAAATATTTATGATCAAAGCTATGCTTATTAATTCATTCATAAAAAGAATTAAAAAGGGAATTCGAATTGACGAAAGAAAGTACCCCATTTAAAAAAATCTGGTGCGATACACGCACACAACTAGCTTTACAGTGATCTTATAATTAGCCAAAAATTTGATTTTTAATTTTTAAGCATTTTCAAAAATTACAAATTCTACAAAAACTGTACAAAATAGAGTTAGCTGAAAAGACAAATTTTCTCTAAAATTTTAAGCAGAATTCAAAAATATAATAATATACCGGGTGTTCTATTTAAAATAGGAGTTAATAAAAAAACAAAAGAAACCCATTTTCGAGGTATTCAACTGGAAAATCACCTATCTCACATCAATACACATTAAAAATGCAATAAAAATGTGAAGTTTGAAAAAAAATGTTATAGCCGTTTTTGAAAAAAATCGAAAAACACTGAAAAATCACAAGAGTAAACACCTACTTCCGGTTATGCGATTTTCTTCAAAAGCTTGCTGTCTTATTTATTTATTTATTTCGCACTCAACCAACAGCCGTTAGGCCAATTATAGGCGTCGCTGTGCATTTATGGAGACTTCCAACCCCACTAACGACTGTCATGATGTTGTTATGACCGCCGGGACCAACTATTTCCGTGACAGCCGTATCACGAGGCCCCGAGAGATGCAGCCGTGGAACTCCCACCCAAGTTCTGACCAGAAAGGGCGTTGCTTAACTCTGCTGATCGAACGTGGACGCTTGTTTAAGCTACACCCCCCGGGACCTATATCTACATAGTACACCAGGGGTCGGCAACCTGCGGCCCGCGGGCCGCATGCGGCCCTTTGCAACTTTTTGGGCGGCCCGCCAAAGCACCAATATAACTTTAGAAAAAATCAACAAACTTAGAGCGTAAGCGTGCTGAAATGTGGCCGGTGACAAAAATGCGCGACAAACAGAAGCATAGCGGGAAACCTATTTTACTGCGCAAGTTTAATCCCCACTCCCCAGCGAATACGACGTCTCGCTTAGCAAGTGTAGCATTCTTTCTAGTGATGGGCATAATCGGATGATTTCAATAATCGGAATGTTCCATTTCGGAATGTTTATAAAATCGGAATATCATCCGATTATTTTACATTCCGTAAATGCAAGCAAGGGAAAACGAGCGAAATAACAACAAGCGGAAGGAAGATGAAGTGCGTGCAAATTTACGATGAGAGCACTCGCCGTCGCGCCTTAAGCCCTTATCTGCGTTGGCATCTATTGTTTGGGTTTGTAGGACGGTCAGTAATAGCTATTTACGTTATTAGACCGGTAGCAACATTCTTATGGCCGTGCCAATACTTTACAGGTCGAACCGTAGGGCGAGACCTGTATGGTTGGCAAGGCCATAAGAATTCTACCGGTCGTGTATCGTGTAAGATTTTTTAGGATACTGCATTGGTAACTAGCGTTTACAATGTAAACTTTACATTGTTACAAAGTAACAGTACCAGTAGTAATAGAACTACTACTGGTCTAGGCCGGTAAATTTTATCTACCGGACTCGTTTGTAACTATGTAGACGCTAGTTAGCAATGCAGTATCCTAAAAAACAATTTATGAGTTTGAGTCGCGCAGTGGGATATGAGGAAATAAAATATTTTTTCAAATTATTACAGTAGTTACGTTAATAGACTTTCGGAAAATGGTAGTGATATTTTAAAGTTTAATAGCACATAAAGTACATAATAGATAGTATAAAAGAATACTTGAATTTGAAGTCTGTAGGTGTACTATCTAATAATTAATCTACGAAATACCACTGCCATTAGTGCCATTCACGCATCATACACGTGCGCACACGGCGCGACCCGTCGACATTCGCAAACCAGCATATAGCAGTCAAGTGAGTCAATACAACATTCCGTATTCCGTTCAGTTCAAATTGGCATTTCGTTTTCTCATTTTGTGTACCGAATAGTAAAATAATCGAATTTCGAAAGTTCCGAATTTTGTGCACCGAACAGTAAAATAATCGAATTCCGAAAAGTTCCGAAATAATAGGAACCTTCCGATTTTTTGAAAAATCGAAAACTTTCCGATTATTCATTCCGGATAGGCCCATCACTAATTCTTTCATTTCGCCAGTTTGCTACTGTATGTTCACATGTGCGTTCATGTTGACAGCCGTATGACGTTTCACTACAATATTTTATATTTTTATATTTATATATTTTATATTTACATGTTTATACATATTTAATTGGAATTGTATTTTCTTTTTTTTTCCCTTTTAAGAATTGTAAAATTTTTGTTCTCTAACATTATTGTTATTATAGCATGTCAATAAAAAATAAATTTTTTCTATATTTATTTTTAATAATATTTATACTCGTATATGATATAAAAGCACTATTTAAGTTACATTTGAATGTGCGGCCCGCATAAAAAAAATTATTTTGAAAATGGCCCGCCGTCCGAAAAAGGTTGCCGACCCCTGTAGTACACAAAACTAATACCGGGTGGCCATAAATATCTGAGATCCCGGTAGCCATGGAATTAGCTACTTATAAATGTTGGTTAGCATTATATTTCAATTACCATAAGTATTGGTATCTATGTAATGTAATAAAATGCAATAAGAGGAGGGGAATGTGCCCCGGATTCTGCAGTTTAGCCTACGACTCGATTATGAAAACCTCCTGTTCTAACTTCATTACTTATTGCAATCTGTAATAATTTTTGACAGATAGGAATTTGAGTTGTGATGACATTAATGACATTTAGTTTAGTTGGATTCATCACTTTAATAAAGCGGTGTTGATTACAAAGGTAATGTGATATCAGATATTTATGGCCACCCGGTATATTAAGTTTAAACGCCATACCTCTTTTGGTTTTTGAGATATTCTGTTCACAGACAGACACACAGATACACACACACAGACAGACCAATGAAAAAAATATGTTTTTTGTGTTCAGGTTACTCTAAAACGTGAAGATCTGTTGAAAACTCAATTTCGAATTTTTGGGGTAAATCCAATACTTCCTTTATTCTAAAAGGAAGTAAAAATCTAAAACGGCGGCGCTGACAAAACAGTGTGCCGTGAAAAAACATTTGATTGTACAGAACTGTAGAGCAGTGGGTTCCATTAACGTTTTGTCATAAACTTTTTTTGCTATAGCTAATGGTTACGAAAATATAGTCTGTTCACTAAACATAAAAACACAAAGTGGCTTTTGATTTCTAAAATTTCATGAGTGTACTTCCAAAATACATCTTTTGTCTAGGAATGTACTTGCAAAAAGTTACTAAAACAAATAGGTTTTTGAGTGTATCATTTAATTAGCATCTGTCATAACTACTTTTAAGGATGTTAAACAAATACTGTGTTGGATACTATTGATGTAGCATTTATTAATAAGTATTTTTATTATATTTTATAAAAGTTCAGACAAGAACTTCCAGAATAGTATGTACTTTGACACTGAATTAAAGATATTTATTAATTGTCATTTTTAAATTCAAAGTCACCTTTATGCAGGTATGGAAACCTCTGCAAAACGAAATACAGAATCCTTAGCAGACAAATTTTACGTATATGCCAACTTCAAAAAAAATTATATGTTTTTGTATTTACTGAATGGTCTATATGTGCAAATATTTGTTTTATGAATAATATGTTGGTGGCACTGTAAGTCTATGTCAAATTCGTGGTTAGCAGGTTAGGTTTTGTGTCTGTTTTGACGCAAACTGACGTAAAACCTTACCTGCTAACTTCAAATTTGACAGTACCACCAACATATTATTCATACGTTGTATAACCATGACTATTCAAAAACTTTCGATCATTTCTGAAAGCACTGTATAAAAATAGGCGTCTCAACATATACGCCGTTCACGATCTTTTTGGGTCAGGTGAGGCTATGACCATCTAGTAATTTTGTTGGCAGTACCTCTGTGGTAACTAAACTCCCTAAGGAATTGACACTTTTTGTGTTAGGTTAGGTTGTTTTCAGTTTAAGGTTATATTTTCTGAATAGGTACATTGTTGCCGGATATTCTCTAGTCTCCACATCAACTCGCGTTCTTTTAAATTTGGTCTGTCCTTTTTAAATTGGAAGTAGCATCGTTTATTGAAAATTTTTTGTTGTAACAAAATTATTTTGGGCATTTTGAATTTTCCTTTGACGGAAATTAAAATTATTTTTACACATTTGATAAATCATTTATTTTCTTACGAATATTAAAATAACAAATCTGGCAATGTGGTGGCAAGAAAATGTCGAACAGACACTGACAGAAAAAAAAGTTGCATCCGCTAATCATCGAATCAGTTAGTCCAACATGAAAAGAACAAAATCATAGCCAACTCTGTCCCAAAAAGGTCGTTAACGGCTTATAGCCTAATTTGTTAAAGACCGCAACTTATCTACTTATAAATATTGGAAAGTATACAATTGCCTTTTTATTATTTTAAATCAATTATCAATTATTATAAACCTGTTATTAAACCGATTTGTAAATCGGTTTTTAAACCGTCAAATCGGTTTATTACCAGTAGATAATATACCAGATAAAACTCTTTTATGCTAAGAGAACGACTTATTTTATTAATAAATATTTTGTAAATGTTCTCTCTGTTATAATTGCTGAGATTCCCATGGGATGAAAAACTGTATACATAATTCCTGGAATAATTCTAAAAGCAAACATTTTTTGTTCCGTTTTGATATTTTCAAAAGCTGGACACATTTTTATCTCTCAACTTCGTGTTTTTTCTAAACACAATAAATTCGCTTTAATATAAATTAAAACAACTATGTCCACAAGCATTTAAAATGATTAATGATCAGTTAACAGTGTATTTACAAGAAAACCGTTTTAGTAAAAATCTGAAATTAGTTTGCGCGGCTGCAGCCACAATAAAGTTTGCGGAGATTAAGTATGCGAGTTACATCCGTAAGAGTAGTGCTAATAAGGATTAATTTCGCATGTGGTCCCTCAGATCGTATAGGTTAGATTGCTGTAGTTTCGACCTTACCACTTTGCTAGCTTAATAATGTTTAGACTGTGAGAGTTCGTTTACCCCTAGCACAATAAAGCAGACGTAGCCGCCGGTACAGCTACGGTATGAATTAATGATCGGGGCCTCGGGCTAACCAAAGCGCGCATACTCATACTACAGCCAAAAAATATAGGAATTCTTAAAAAAACAGCTGTTAGGGATCCTGTCTGGGGTTTGCCCGAAGCATCCAGTGCTAAAATAATGTAAATTTCCGATTTTCGTGGAAAGAGGTAAGGGAACTTGCTTATTTTATGCGGGGGATTATGTTTTCCACCGCTTTCAGAGGAAGCTGCAAATGGTAATTACCCCACTTTATAAATATTACAAATAGCATGGAATGGCGAGGTTATCAAATTTTGCTGCTCCAGTGCAATGTGTGACCTCCACATCCAGGAAGCTTGACTGAAGCCTTGATTGCCGACAATGGATCTAGCGGAAACAATGAAAAACGTACTGGCCAAAGGAATTCAACAAACATCGGTGAACGATTTGCCAACCTCCACAAGCATGAACTTCGCAGCGAGTGCAGGTTACGTGACTGAGAAGCTGTACATGCTTTTGCAGCTCTACTTGCAGAACAAGGGCTGGAACCCCTCGGTGGAGCTGCTGCAGTGCTTTACCGAACTTAAAGAATCTTCCATGTTACCTAGCGCTGCATATTTACAGTAAGTTGTATTAATGAGGCACTGCTGGGTGTAAACCTTAGTGTTGTTTAGAATGATGGCATCACGAGTCACGTTAGATTCCCAGGGAAGGTTGATCTTGCGGGAGAATGGGAAAATTATTTTGCCGTTCGAGCATTTTGCAAACGCTGTGATGCTGAAGCACATGAATGGCCCCCATGGCCTACATTTGGGACTCGAGGCGACTGTTCGGGCTGTAAGTATTTGTAGATTAATTGTGCCTGTTTTCATATTAAATCCTTTTTCAAAATGTACTTGATACGTGTAAAGAGAGAAGAAAACGTGATTCTTAATGCTGTGTTTACAACGGTATTAGCATTAGCTTTCACTATTGCAGTGTAAAAATGTGCAATTTTAAAATGTAGGGTAAATACTTTAAAACATTGCTACGCAAATCGCTCATGTGATACGTTTATTTGATGAATCACTCATAAAACGCCTAATTTATGAAATATTTATTATTTGCATGCTTCATGCTTCCCACAGAAGTTTGTATTCGGTTGTAATGTATTGTGTTATACTGATAAGATTTTGATGTATTCAAAACGTTAACATTATTGCATGAAAGATTTTGAAATTGACGTTATTTCAATCAACAAATTTATTTGTGTATTAAAGATAGAAACATTTTTTTCTAATGTGGCTTGCCATACAACACTTTCTAAAAGTTCTACGAGTTAATTAGGGGAAAAACAAAAAAGCCGTAATTAAAAACACAGCGCTGTGTGTTAGCATTCTGTATCATTTAATAAAAAAGAAACGAAGCTTTTTTGGGTAATTTACATTACTAGTTTCTTATGAACAAAGTGCTATGTGTAAAAACTTTTCTTTTCAAGAACTGAGTTAGCTATTTGGGCATTCATAGTGATGTAAAATACACAAATATTTATTTTTGGGGGTAAATACCCAAAATGGGTACTTACAAGGGTATTTATGGCCTGATTTACAAATATCATAAATATAATCTAACCAGTATAATTGATTGGTAAGTTAAGGTGCTCGATTCGAATTACATAAAAATGTAGAATAACATAGCTGTACTGAGATCATCTACTGTCCAAAATATACAGAGTGTGACATACTTTGCAGAAATATTCTATAATCAAAGTAAATTAAAAAGTTCATAAAGCCCCCGTGTCTGCAAATGCAACTTTTCTAAGATATTGATTAAGCTAAGTTTAAGTTGCTTGAAAATGTCGATAATGTTATCAAAATTACTTAGTTAAATTGTTGCTCAAGTGAGTGTACGTAGTATTGAAATTTGATGGAAATATCTAAGTCAAATTCAGCTTCAGCCACTCGTTGGTGAATTTTACTTTTTGTGAAAAAGGGGATATGATTTTTATGTATGGTCGTATCAATCGGCAAGGCTATATCAAAAGTGTTTTCCAAATCGACAGCGGCCAAATCATAAAATGCTTGCTGCATTGTACAATGGCGGACAATAAATTTAGGCCGGCCTGTCATTCGCTTGGCACTGTTTATGTTGGTGGCACTGTAAGTCTATGTCAAATTCGAGGTTGGCAGGTTAGGTTTTGCTTCAATTTGTGTCAAATGATTTGCTGCATCTAAAAATATAATATCACTTAAAAAAATAATAGTAAACGAAAGTTGAAATAAAAAATAATATAAGCTGTCCTGATCAGATTCATATAGAAACTCTAACATTTCATCTTCTGTTAACTTTTTCGAGACTTTAACAACTGCGGATTTTCGTTTTTAACACCCGATGGACCAGGTTGATCCATTTTCCTAAAGCCTACTATAAAAAAAATAATGAAAAACAATCGCGAACGAACACGTGTTTTTACTAGTGCCAACTTTTGACTATATGCGGACCAAAAATCATACACTCAAGTTACTTGTGTAATTCATTGTACAGGATTAAAACTAGTTAAGTAAGCGACGCTCTGGCGCGGCATTCGCAAATATTGGAGGGAGTTGATGGCGCGTTCTCCACAGCGAATGAGTTAATATTGTAACGACCTTCGGATCAGGCTGTTGCAGACGCGTGAGTCAATGGCCCGAATATTCAAGAAACGTCCTTGGAGCCAGGTGCGACGGATGAGGCAGCGGCCTCGGTGATTAATATGCGTGACACGTCAGCGTTGCCGGAATGGTCGAGATGTTTTCCAGAAGGAATTATCCGGCAATATATAAACCGGTGCAGCGGGAAAAACTACAGTTCTCATCCAACTCGAAGCGCGTAAAGATGCAATATAAATAAACTCGTGTGTACATAACTCTAGGAAATAAATACCGAGTGTATAACAAATAAATATAACCATATAAATCATTAATGTTAAATCGTGTATAAATAAATAAAGTATATCTGTTGTTAAAAATAGTCCTGTTAGTTTCTAAATAATTTGTGTTCCGCCTAATAGTTCTTGTGTTGTAAATAGTTAAGATAAATCGTTGTAAGTAAATGCATGAACAAGAAGCGGCGTATAATTTTTAAATAGCCCGAAAACGGTAAAAAGTAAGAATATGGTTACCCTTCGTGGTTTGGGTTGCTGAAATTAAGGTTCATCAATAATATTTGATGTTGACATTGACGTTTGTAAATTTAATAATAATAGCTATTTATGATACAAGTACATAATGCCTAAATGCGTTAGTGGGCGTGCCTATTTGAATGGACGAGCAACCGTTCGGGAGCGAGTCCATATAAAGAGGCAAACCCACTAACGAGCATTGTGTACATGTACTTCTGTTTGTACGTTATGTTTGACTGCTAAAATCGAAAAAAAATTAGTTTATAAAATTGACATCTGTTCTGTAATAGAAAAAAATAACAGAGTGCCTTGATGGATACTGACAGATTTTTCACGATGAGCACCTACGATAACAAAAAAAATCTATTAGAAATATTCATTACCATAATAATTAATCGCTGACTGCTGGACTTAATGATTATTGAAGCGCCACAAAAAGTTTCAGAAACTGATGAATTCTTACAAAACTTCTTTGGGTTAAATTTTTTTGCTATTTCATTTTTTATATTGTGAGTATTTTGACTCATCCAAATTCTAATTCTTCTCATAGCCGAAAGGGACCTTTTACACAATCCTAAATTAGCTGGCAAGATGAGAGCTGTCAGGACATTTTTCAAATCCTACGAATGTGCGACTTTTTGGAGTATTTTCTGTTCAAAGATTACGTACGACTTCACTGGTATATAGTTTTTCGGTCATATTTTTACGCTTTATGGTTCATCAAATTCTGTGCAGGCAACTACCGGTTCATAATTTTAAGCTGCTGTAATTTTTGTAAGGTTCTCGTTTTGGTAGCTTCACTCATAATCACTTTCTTGGTTTATTCGAAATTTTGCCGATTTAGCATGCAGCCGTTTTCGAGAAATTTCGTCGAGCTGGATTGTCGGCGGGGCCTGGTCCGCTTCGTGATTGGTCGCAGGTGGTCAGACGACACGGCAAACAGGTTCCTCCCTTCACACCGCGTTCCGCAGCGCTTCTGGCATGAGCAGTGTTGGCTTCAGTTAGTTAGCTGCCGGCTTTCAAGCGCTTCTTAAAGCGTGGCTTTGGGAGCCACCCCATGCCTTCGGGCGCCGGGGCGGCCCGTGAGTGTGCTGATACAGCGTGGTTTTGCTTTGGAGTGCATTGCTGGCCATGACAGTGCAAAGTGGTGCTTCTGGGCTGTGCGTCTCTTTTATCGACGACCACCGTTCTGGAATTTTCGAATGCCTGAAGGGCAATTATTCCGCTAATTAGCCGGGTTCCATGTGTTCAGAACGAGCAATCAGCAGGTCTCTACAGTATTCTTTTGTTTCCCATGAGGGTTTTGTATCAGGCCCTGCAAATCAGGGGATCTTGGATCGTACAGCACCCTTGCATATAGCCGCAGCTCCTTTGCACTGATAGGCGAGCTCTCGACTCTAACGACGCAGCCAGTTGAAGCTGAAATTGAACAAGGTAGTGTGCGTAGTTTGTAAATAATAATAGATGTGCCTTTTGATAAATGCCAGCCACCCGCATTGGGGCTGTGTGTCAATGTTCATATTCTTGCAGTAATTTATAGGTAAAGCGACCCCAGCTGGGCCTATAGTTGTAGTCTCTTTTGTTCTTGCTGTGTACGCTGACCACGTCAGTAGCGCTTTTGTACATATTTATATTTGGAAATGTGTTAGACCAATAGATCGGTTTGCTGTACGTTGTCTTATGATTTCCCCACGTGCCTGTGCATGCTTATTTTGAGGGTGAATTATGCACTGTGTCAAAATTTATGTGAGGTGAGCCTGGAAGAAGTTCTTAAGCGTCGCAGGTAAGTCAGGGTGCTCGTCGCCGCAGTGTTGGGAGTCATGAGGCTGTACTTACCGTTTCTGCCATTTTCCATTTAGTTTTGGATTTCGCCAAGGTGTAAAGTGGAAAGGTAGGCTCATTTGCTTCCTGGTTTCCCTGTGGGCTTACCTTTGTAGTCTCGCTCTGATTGATGGAACCGGGTGGCGCTCAATCTATTTTATCACTGTTTACTGTCCCTTAGGCCGTTGCCCGTAGGTAATCTCTTGTAGGACCAACCCTTGCTTCACTGAGTCTAGTCGGTATATCGTGTTACGGGCAGGGCAGCGGTCCTAGGTGAGTCATTGTCCCGATTTTGAGTAATATCGTTCGCGCTGGCCGTCTAGCTTTTTCGTGACGTTTTGTATGAGCTGGCGCGGTGTCGTTAAAGTCAATTTGGCCTGTAACAGAGCAACTAAATAAAGTTTATAATAATCATGAAAAGTATTGTGATTCAGAATTTTCTTTATTTCAAAATAATTAAATTCAGAAGTTGCTTCTTTTTCGTCCAGTATGTAGATTTTTAAATTAACATTTCAGCGTTCAAAACTTAATTGTTTTTGCAAAAGTGGAATTTGGAACTTCCCTACAAATCTAGTTTTAGAAAATTATCCACATTGTTTGCTAATTCCTGACTCTAGAAAAAATCAAATTTTGGTAATATTTACATTTACATACAATTTTTCCTTTATTCCAGATAATGTTTAAGTAACAAAATGGAATGCCTTCTATAAATTTGTTATGCAATTAAATACGAATTACGCGCAAGTATTTAACAGTAATTACATATCATATTGCAAACATTCATTTATATTATAGGGCTTGATTTCAACAAGTAGATTTTTAGTAATTTTTTTAAATTTCTTAATACCACTACAATTTTATAAATTATTAGGTAGTTTGTTGAAGAACTTAATACACATATATAATAGATTTTTTCTGTTAAATTTAAACAGCGGACAGGACAGGGAAGGTTTACGTTCCTTGTATTTTAATTATGCTCAGTTTTACCGTTAAATTTATTTCTATTTTTGAAAATAAGTAAAAACCTCACACAGGGATTATAGATAGAGTTTGAAACATTTTCATTTCTAAATGCAATAAACTAAGCCACTCCTTATAATATACTAAAAATGTTATTTCGTTAATATTGTTTATTGATAAGTTATTTTAATTACATTAAACGTTATACTAAACGGTACTTATAATAATATAACTAGTTATAGTATATTTGCTTTGTACACTTCTTTGTAGGCAATTGCAATAAGATTTCTTCTAGCTCTATTCGTAACGGTTTCCCACGTTTGGTGCTACGTTCGTACTAATTCTTGACCAAGCATTCGTAAATCCATGAAGGTTGTGTGGTTTAGGTTTACATTTTCGACATTCGCATTTACATGATGCCCAAAATCGCTCAATTCCTCAACCCATAAGACCACTAGGGGCGTTATTATCTTTTTCATGAAAAATTATAGAGTTCGTATAGATACTCTGTTACTTCAGCTCCTTTCAGATCCTTTTCTTTTAAAATGGTTGAGATACATTAACATTTTCATCCAAAGCGAGCTGTATCGAATTTTTGGCTAAATTTTGATTTAGCGATAATTTTTTCTACATGTGTACCTTGTTTCGAATTGGTAGAGTGAAAATATTTCTTTCGGGGACGTATGTTTCATCTAAGATCAATATGTTCTTCATAATTTTTATGTAAATCCTCCTACATCCAGTTTTTGCTCTCCAAGTTTTGGGATAGATTGCTTTGCATAAGCTTTAATAACTAGTTTAAAAATATTCAGTAAATTGATAAAAGATTTGAAAATTTGAAAATTGTTAATGGAGATAATAATATCAATTCAAAATGAGATAAGCTTGATTTTTATATAGTATAAATAAAAATCATGTTGTAATATTTGATTTAATGAATATACGTTTCGCTAATAGTATTAGCTTCTTCAGTATTCTATTTACATTATAATTAAATGAAATTTGTCATGCTGAAATAAGAAAAGTCAAATTTAGATAAGCGAACACAATATTAACGTCCACTTGCTTACTTACTTGTATTATGGAGGTCAGGAAAGCATTATATTATGACAAATTATAGTTATAACACATTAAAAAGACGATACAGGGAAAATAATCATCCCCACAATTTAAAATTTACGAAATGAACAAATTAACATTTTGCATGCAAGCAACGTACATATGAGAATGCAAGGTTGTTCCTTATTTGTTATCTGTAATGCGCAGAGTGTAAAATTTGGAAAATTTATTTGACATGTACAGGGTCGTATTTATTTAAAAATTATGAAATTTTACAAAGTCAAGCCAAGTTAGAAATTTATTTTTTTATTTTAAGGAAAAGAAGCAGAACATAAATTATGAGAAAAATAATTCACTTGTAAATTTTTTTTATATTAAATAGGTTGTGATAAATAGAACTTAGGACAGACGAAACAATTACTAAAAAACAGAATTAACCAACATAAATATTCAATAAAAACAATAATGTATCCCCCTCAAACAAAAAAACTGCTTTAACTGATCACGCCACTGAAAATTACCACAAATTTAATTTCAATACACCAAAAATTTTACATAAAGAGAGTAACTTAAACAAACGGTTAGTTTTGGAAGTGATTGAAATACAACGAAGCCCTACCGCTATAAATTATAAAACTGATATTGAAAACCTAAATGAAGTCAGAGAGAACTAAATTACATTTTGATCTGAACTATTTTCCTAATAATATACAAAAGACTGAATAAAAACAATTTTTATTGACTTTTATGATTAATACACTAGTTGTGTAAATGCCATCTTATTTTCGTTCCACAATTGACAATCACTATCTTTTATTGTTTGATAACAAAAATATTTCAGGCTTTTTCAAGAAAAATGGAAGGCTTTAATTAAAATGTAAGTCGATTGAATTTTTGGATATTAAGATAGCAAATGCTTTGTGTAGTACAAAATGTATTATCTTTTACTGATGAATAGGAAATGTATAATAATTAATATTACACAGATATAAAGAAAGAGTACAGCATTTTTATCACACCAGAATAGCTGAATAGCCGATGTACCATATCCCAAACAGTACTGTTCATCGAAATGTTAAACAGTGTTTAACATGATCGCATCCACTCATTTAACATGCATGCACTTTCATCACTAGTGATCCGATTTTTCATTAATATTGATACCTAACTGTAAGAAAATATGGCAGTACCTACTTATAATAGAAATCTTTTATTAACGATTTAACAACAAATTATTCTTTAACATAAAAATTTAAAACACAATTATTGGCATGAATTGACACTCCTGCAGGCTTGTCCAATTTTTCAATGAGTGTGGAAGTAGTAGAGCTTGTGGAAGAGACGATGTATGTATGTATCTATTATCGATAATCTCATTTTACCTTGCGGTGTAGAGGCTGATGCTTTATGTGCTTGTATCTGGCGTTACAATGCTCAACCTACCCCGGATTTGAGATACAATGTTGGAGCGCGCCTTTTGTGCTTGCGCAGCAACCATTGTGTGAGGTGTGTGTCATCTCTGATATTTTCACAAATCTGTTTATACCTACTGGCTGAATTGTACATTTGCCGTTTTGATAATTTATAAATAATCATTGATGTGATACATTAGGTGGTTTTAGAGCTAGGTATTTTTGATAAACCTGTACCAAATTTAAATCGTTAGCTAATTCGTTGCGTACAGAAACTACCATTAATACACGATGCTTTTCTTTTTTTGACTTTCGTATATTTTCAACCAAATGTGGCTGTATCTCTTCAGTATCATTAAGCAGTAAATTGTTCATTTCGTCACAGTGACAAGATCCTAACAACCTCATAATTCCAATAACCTGTAAATAGCGATGTAAATTACCCGGGTATTTATTTTTAGGGGTAAATACCCAGGGTATTTACCCAGGTAAATACCCAAAATGGGTATTTAAGCGGGTATTTATAGACTTATTTACAAATATTATAAAGTTAATCTAACCAGTATAAGTGAAGGTGCTCTATTCGAATTTTATAAAAATGTTTAAGGAAATAGCTGAACTGAGAACATTTACTGCCCAAAATACCGATGGGGACATACCTAACTCTACAGAACATGGCAATTCCATGAGTTGGAAAAGGTTCAAATACTATTTGCGATAAGAGTAACTGAAATGGAAAATCCAATAAACACTTTGGTAGCTAGGCAACAAGTAGCTACTTGTTGCCTAGCTACCAAAGTAATTATTCCATTTGTTATTTCGGTTTCTCTTATGGCCTTATGAACCTTTTCCAACTCATGGAATTGCCATGTTCTGTACAATTTTAGGCAACCTGTATATAACAGCAATGAGATAAAATGAATAAAAAACAGAATTCAATGATTGAATAAGAAAGAGATGAACATAGAAACAAATATTTGAGTAGACTTGACGCTCATTTTAATTATGTCATATGTCAACTAAATATGCCTACTCAAATAACTTTTTTGTACGGTTATCTCTTTCTTACTCAAGTATTGTGTGCTTTTGTTCATGCTATCTCATTGCTGTTGCATACTTATGATCCCATCGATATACAGCGTTGTTTATATTATTTTGTGATATTGTTTGCCTTATTTAAGATTGTTGTGTATATATTAATATTAATGTTAATATATATAAGAATTCCTTTTTAAAGTTAATGGTATGTTCATTTTTCAAAAATGGAAACAAGTCAGAAAATAATGTACAAACAATTTAAATTATCCCAATCTTTGGAGTCAGCAGTCACAATGTTTTTTGTAAACTCTAACAGGCGCAATTTATTGTATCTAACTGTTTATTTCCATAAATTTCGGCAGCCAATGTTTTTTCCCGATAAACGATTAATTTACCTGCCTGGATGAATGCTTATTCAATGTTATTTAAATTGTTATTTTACATAAAATATTCCAGTTACTTTATATGTAGTTTATTTATTAAGATAATATTGTATGAGTAAAAGTTAGCTTAGCTTTCTAAATATCATAAATTTGATAAATACCCAGTTTTTAGGTATTTACCCGAGGCAGGGGTAAATACCCATTTATAAATACCCTACCCACTGGGTATTTATATTGTTATGATATCATAAGAGTGGATATAGTTTGATGATAAATACGATAAAAGAATTTGGTAAAGCATTGTAGTCAGTCTTTGCAAAAGTTTAGAATATAAAAGGTTATTTGAATTAAATTTTAAATAGAGATTATATTTTAAGAAATGAGAATGGAAAGAATAAATTTCATATAGTTTAATTTATAAAATAAGAGGTTAAAAGATAGAAGTTATTTACTACTGATATCAGATACGACAGACCAAATTAAAATATTAAAAGATAACAAAGTATGTAGGTATCAAATGTATATTTTAATATAGTAAGCATCAATAATGAAAATACGGTAGTTAGGGGAGTTGTTTTGGGAGTAAGAATAACAAACTTTGAAAAAATGTAACATAATATTTTGGATAGTAATAAAATATTGAAAACTTTACTGTTTATATAATAATAATGGTCCTGGTATAATAAGAACAGTGAATAAATAAATCTACGAAGTTTAAATAAGGTGAAATAAGATTATAATGGTTTACGAATAGCAAGATGTCTCAATTAAAGAAGAGTTTTGATATATTACAATTTTAATTGGATGAAGAATATTTACTAACAAATAAAATATAAGATTTGGATTGAGCTGCTTTATTGGAACTGATACAGTTTATGGGAAGGAGTGAAAAGGATTTGACTGGTGTGGATTACTGCAAGTGTAGGAGACGTGATGAAGGACTGATGTATCTTCCTGGGAATCATTCTGAGTGATTGGTGGTATTTGGATATTTCATTTTCATGCAGAGGACAGATCATCGTGACAATTAAACCTGAAAAGAAGTAATATTAGTTGGAGTACATCAAGGATAGTTTACTGGCAGAAGAGGGTTGTGAAGGAGTAATATAAAAGTCGATAGGTGCAGTCTTGGTAAAAGGAGGTTGGATTCTTCAAATATTTGGATATTTTCTGGAGGATTTAATGGCTGTAAATTGGTTTGACAGTTAATTGCAGTTGGACGTGTTCGTGTGGTGACTAGTTGTACAAGGGGATCTGTGGTGCTGGATGTGCAATTAGTAGAGTCAATAAGGTTGGTTAGTAGTCTAGAATAAAAATGAAGTAGATGAACAATATTTATTACTTGCAATAATTAAAAGAGTTATTACTTACTATAAAAGATAGAGAAAGTCATACATCATAATAATATTGAAAACAGTGTACGTTGGTCGTATCTGATTACAAGTAGAAGAATTATTTTGAATTCATTCAAGATAAGTGACATTTAAGGTCATTTGACAATTGAAATTTATTCTAAATATGACAAGTCAAATATAAGACAACTAGATAAAAGAACCTAACCCTGATGATTGAGTTTTCATGGCAATAATTATTTTTAAAAAAGAAATCATTTGAAATTAATTTTTAAATAAGAAATAAATACTCACAGCTAGCAGAGCAGGGCAATTGAATTAAATACTTATGGTACAGAAACGTGAAGTCATTGCAATATATATGCCAAAACTACTGCTTCTGAAAAGCTCTTAATTTCCTCACTTGCCTTCATCTCGTAAAATGATCATATACTTTTCCATAACGAATTTGGGGCTTGTTAAGCAGTAGGTCTAGCGTAGCTGTGGTTGCTTTTTCTTCAATGTCCGGTGGAGTGCTCGGAATATCTGAATCACTACCACTATCTTCAAGCATTTTTCTTCACTTCAGGCAATCACATTTTGATTTGCAAATTTTATTGACACAGCGTTAGAATTTTTTCACTTTGTGGTTTGTTTATTCATTTCCATAGCAACATTTCAACGCAAAACCACAGCCTTGTGTCAAACAGTCATTTATGAAAGTCATGTCCTAACTTACACAACGTCACTTTGACAACTGCAGCTCAAGTGACTCAGCGCGCTGAATTCTAAGTAGAGCAATGTAATAATCACCGACATGCAGTCGTAAGACAAAATCTAGTTCAAAGCCCTATCGATAACTTTTGTTTTAACGCACGTTAATAATAACTAGCAACCAGTGAGACAAATGTCTCATTTAATAAAACAAAAAAGACCGTTTTTCCAATAGAAAGCGTCCCGGACGGACGGAAATCACGTGATTTCTCGAAAACCGGAAGTGTCACGTGACTGAAATTCGGTTCCTGACCTGAATTGACCATTCCAAACATATAACTTTAATAACTTTTTTCTCTGTCTCTTACGGTTTGGCTGCTGAAACAGCGTCCCGGACAGACAATACAGCGTCTATTAGATAATAATAATGTTATTTAAGAGGAAATGCAACGTTGGAAAAAGTAGTATACACAACTTGTTATTAAAAAGTGCCATCATTTAACTAGAAGACACTCAACACTCGGTAATGCTCGTATTTAAAATGTCTAGCTCGTTGAACAATACAGCACTTGTAGCTTAATATACTATTTCTGGAACATTTATGTATATGTCAATGAAGTAATGCCAGTGTAACATACCCTGTTAAAGGACAAATACGTCAAATTGACATCCAGGTACCCTAACAGTATGTAAGTGTTTATGTAATGTGGGAAAATGGGTAGGTGTGAAGATTTATTGCTATTCTTCTTTTGATTAATTAAGTATATGTTAAATTAATTTTTTTTAAATATTTGACTTTCTCTTCTAAATTTGCTGCCAAGACCAAAAATTGTCCTACCCCCGTCTGAGTCATATTTTTACACAATAATCTTTTTACTATTGCTAATTGCTTCCAAGATTTGGAGCAGGATATTTAATAATAACTAATTAATGATCAGGTAATGGAATCCTACACAATCGGAAGAGAGAATTTTGGCATGGAGAAGGAGTTCATCATCGAGGTGGTCGAGAACTGTCCGAATCCAGCCTGCCGGTACTATAAGAATCAAATGGAGCTCACTCAAAAAACCATTCAGCATTTGACAGCCCCCACTTACCTCAGTAACTCCCAATCGAACAACTCCGAAATCCGCAACAACAACTACAACTCCGATTTTCCTATTCCTATTCCTCCTCCTAGCATCAATTCCCACCTTGGCGGGTTGTCAGCCATGGACCTGACCGGTCAAAACAACTTGGATGCGAAAGGGAGCCTCGAGCAGCAGTCCAAGTCCGTAGCTTCAAACCAGCAGCAAATAACGGCAGCTATTATTCAGCAGCAGAACCGGGTTATTGCACAGCAGAACCTGGACAAGCTCAATGCAAACTTGGAAAAGCAACGGCAGCAGATGCAGCTACAACAGCAGATGGATATGGCGAAGAGCCAGAAGTCCCACTTCGACTTGCCGGTTATGGATCCTAAGTTATCAGACTTCCTTCGAGCCAACCTAGATAGCTTTGAAGGTAGGAATTTGATGTCAGAATGTTTAGTAATAGTAATATTTTTCATCCAAATGATAGAGATTACTGTATATGATTAGTCATTAGGGTAAACATACACATAAACTTAGTTGATAATAATTATGCGTTCTAAAAAAATCCTATTTTCTTTAGTGGCTTCTATGATTCTTTACCTTTGGCGGAGAATTATGTGTGTGCAATTTTTTTTTTTTTTTTTAATGATTGAAGGTCCCGGATGGTGTAGTTTGAACAAGCATCCATGTTCGATCAGAATAGTTAAGCAACACTCTTTCTGGTCAGAACTTGGATGGGAGTTCCATGGCTGCTTCTCTCGGCACCTCGTGATACGGCTGTCATGGAAATAGTTGGTCCCAGATGTCATAATAACATCATGACAGTCGTTAGTGGGGTTGGAAGTCCCCATAAAATGTACAGCGACGCCTATAATTGGCCTAACGGCTGTTGGCTGAGTACCAAAATAAAAAACAAAATCAATAGTTCCAGCTTCTATTCTCCGGTTTTGTATACACTTCCATACCCGTTTTATCTTGTTGGCGGCTTTTTCTAAATCAACGAAACATAGGTGCACTTCTTTTTCTTTTCTGGTGATTTTATCACTTATCTGTCTTAATATGAATATCAATCCTGAGTGTTCCTACCTTTCCTAAAACAATATTATGTTTCTTGTGTTGGTGTCTAGCTCTAAAAAATTTTATTCTTGCCAAGATTTTTACCGCAATACTTGCTAATATTACACCTCTCTCATGTTACCTTAAAAGGTTTTTCAGTGTTTAATTTCCTGTTTCGTCCATACATTTTAACATCTCCGTTGTCTATTCTAGGTGCCTTCCCTATTTTTATTTTCGAGATAGCATTTTGTAATTCATAATTTGTTATCAGCTGGGTATTTTGTTGGGCTTCTGTACTATTATTATTATTATCCTCTCTATCATTTTGTATGTCTTATTGTTTCATCTATTTCCTCAATTGTTGCTAGTTCTGCCGAGTTCTTTCCTTTTGTCATAGCTGTTTTAAGGTGTTATAAAATAGTTTCTGGTTTTGTGAAAAGTTGTATGTATTTCAATTTGTTTCTAAACTGGATCCATGATTTTTGTTTCGAATTTCTTACTAATATTTTAACCTGTTACAAATCGTATGCTATCACGCTAACATTTGTGCTAGTCATTAATCCCTAACAAGGGAACTCTTCCTCGCATTCGACGGGCAAGGCTAGCCGCCTACACGTTACAAGGGCAAAGAGGGCTCATAGAACTGCTCGTTGTTAAAAGAGGCCACTGGTCTATAATAAGAGGAAGAAGATTTTAGCCTCTTTTCGAATATCTGTTGCAATGGTTTAATGCCCACAGCAATTCGGGTTGCTTCACTAACACGAAAATTAAAGAAATCAAAATGAGCACAGAATTAATATTTTGTTTATTGCAAGATAAAGTCAGTATTTTACACTAATAAATGCACGTGATATGATTAGCAGTAACTATAATTTGATTGAGAAAGGTTAGCATTAGATAAGGCAGAATCAAGGGGGTTACGTTTAACGTTTTATTCATAATTGCTATTCGGAATGGCAAATGTAGCTGGCAGATTTGATTTGGTAACGTCAATACAATAATGTGAGTTTAAAATAATACAGAGATGGTGTGTGGAGCTACAAAAATGATGAGCGTTATGAGTAAAAGTTTATGAAGCCAGCAAACGGCAAGGCACCTGACTGCTAAAGAAACTGTGCAAAGCAGTGCAGGGAAGCAAAGATTGCAAAGAGCAAGATAAGCAACCTATTGTAGAACACAGACAATTGTGCAGTGCTAATTATAAACATGTGAAACAGTGCGTTTAAAAACTAAAGTTATGAAAAGCAGATCATCTTTGTGTTTACAGTCAGTTTGAAAGTTAAAGCTGCCAGATACGAATTCGGGCAATTGCCATACGAGTTAATCTGTCCTACACAAAAGTAATTGTAATACAAGTTGTCGAACCTACCCCTTTGACTAGAGTGTTTCTCATGCTAGACTAGAGCTTTATTTTATTTGATTGCAAATGAATAAAATAGAAAGAGCAATAAATCATTTATTTTGCAAATATAAATTATAACAGTATTTTAATAAGCCCTGAGATTACAGAAGAATTCTTTATTAAAACTATTTTATTTGTAAATTGTGGTGATTTGCCTTAGTTATTTATTATATTTTTACTAAGACCCTTATTAGTAGAGGGCCATCATTATACTATATAGTTTTCGTTTTATTTTATTTTTTTTTAATTTCTGAACTTGTCGTTATGTTTGTATTTGTTACTTATGTTGTTCCCCATCTTTCTAGCTGCTTTCAATATACAGTCTTCCATTTATTTTCTATCCATTTTGCCCATTCTTTTTCTTCCAACCGTGCTTCAAACATCTTGGGTATTCCGTCTTACAGCTTTCCTCCATGAGTTTAAAACTTCATTTTTTCTGTTACTACTTTCGGTCTTATTTCTTATTGTTTCTATTTTTCTAGAAGCTCCAATTTTATGTCTTTAATATGATATACGGTAGCGGGTAGATACTCCCCTATGATCTTGGTAGAGGGAATAGCGACCCTGGCTATGCGAGCTTGTGGTTTTCCCCCTCATATTCTAAGTGCAGTCATGTCCTAACCACTGTTCAGTTCAGTCTCTATATCCCGCTACCCATATTCCTTACCTCTCGTCAACTCGTCTGGCCAGCATGACGAGAAATGGCCATATACTTTCTTAAAACCAACTGATGTCGGAAACTAAAACCAAAGCGGAACGACCCCAGGCCAGTGCAAACAATCATCCCCATGAATTATTGGGGGGGACTTGATAGTCGTCTTCAACTCAGAGACATAAATCAAAATCTATCTTTATATCTACTTTCAATGTAAGAACACTGTCATCAGAAGGTACCTTGCTAAAACTTGTAAAAGATCTTGAAAATATATATTGGCCAACTAGTATAGAGATACCGGAAGTAAGACGATGTGGCGAGGCTTATATTAAGCTAAAGAGCGGCCATACTTTCTTCTATAAGAGGAATGATACAAGAAAAATAAACAAAGTAGGATTTTTAATGCATAAGAGTATATCAAACTACAGAACACTGTATAGAGCAATATCAGAGAAAGAGTAATATTACTCGAATGAAAAATAATGAAGAGATACCAATGTAAAATAGTACAGGTATGTGCCTCAACAATTGACCAAGACGAAGAAGAGATTGAAGAATTCTATGAAGACATAAATGAAGCCCTTGAACGTAGCTCAGCCTAGTATACATTGATAATCGGCGATTTTAATGCGAAAGTATATAGACGGCAGGAAGACAATGTAAGAGGAATAGGCCAATTTGGATTAGAAACAAAAAACGCAATAGGACAGACATTAATAAATTACACCCAAGAAACAAATTTTGCATATTATGAATACATATTTCAAGAAAAAAGAAAGTAGAAGATGGACATGGAAAAGTTTTAATGGAACAACAAAAAACGATTACATAATAACTAATAAAAAGAACATAGTATTGGACACGCAAGTTAAAATGGGAAGCGACCACCAAATGATTCAAGCCAAAATAAATTTTAACACACAACTAGAGAGACGAAAAATTATGAATCAAAAAGTGGAAAACATTGGTGGAGTCCAATTGAAAAGAAAAAAACTAAAATACGAACAAAAACTTAAAGAACATGAAATCTCTAACGACCATATACCCTGAGATGAGACAAATTGGAAAATTACACAATACATTGTAAAAACAGCAAAAGAGGAAAACTTACAAATGAATCAATCAAGCCAATTCAAAAGCGAAAGAAACTCAAACAAAACTCAAGAGAATACACGACAGAAATGCGAGAATTAAATAAAAACGTAAAAAAGAGCATTTGCAATGACATAAGAAATTATGAAAATGGATGCAGAACCAGTATTAAACACTTAACAAAGATCACTTAATGAAGGATGACCACAAATCATAAACCTAAAAGATGGAAGCAGAACCCTATATAAAAGTTAAAGTGATCCACCACCAGGTAAAGGTGAACTAGATAGAGTAAAAGTGATGAATATAGGATATGATACCAAACATCACAAAAGAAGAAATAACGGAATCCCTAAGAAAACTCGCAAAAGGAAAAGCAGAAGGCGAAGATTGAGTCCTCACAGAAATATTGCAATATGGTGGCGAACCCATAATAGAAATGATAGAGATGTTATATAACAAATGCCTATTCGAATATAACATCCCTATATAAAAAGGGAGATACAACAAATATAGCATACTGTAGACTCATAAGCAGAGTCCGTCAAAATATTCCCGTATTTTTTCAAAATATGGCATATAAAATGGCATTTATTTCAAAATAAAGAATAAAAAATGGTAAGTATTTATGCATAGACGGCAAAAAATCTTGCTATTTTCCACTTTAAAGTTCTTATAATCCGCAATCCACTTTTTATATAACGAGCACAATGCGACTGGAACTTTAGGCATGATGAAATTTTAGAGAAAATGTCACCAGTAATATTAAAAATTCCACAACACAAATACAAAAGACAAAGTGACGAGCGGCCACCCCCGCCCCAGGTCATCGACCTTAGTACCTGGCACTCACCAAAACTTCTGCATGTTTATTTTGAAATTTGTAAGCCCTTTTGTTGTAAATTAGCCACATAATATTGATTTTGATTGAAATATAGCATTAAAATATGGCATTTATTCAAAATACAGCATTTATCACGAAAAGAGGTATTTTATAGCATTTATGGCACCAACAAATGTGGTTTATTCCACTCCTTACTAAGCTGTTCATGAAAATAATAACTACTGGGGTCACGAATAAATTAGACTCCTATCAGTCTTGTGAACAGGCTGGATTTAGGAAGGGTTTCAGCACTTTAGATCACCTTCAAGTATTGAAAACAATTATAGAAAAGTCAAACGAAAACAACATCACGCTTTGGATGGTGTTTGTAGATTATGAAAGGCTTTTGATTCAATCGAGATCTGGGCAGCCTTAAACGGATTGAGCAACACTCGAATCGACAGCAGATACTCCAGACTTATTCAAAATATATACGAGGGTAAATCAAAATCTTCCCGGAATGAATTTTTTATGACAAGACTGTACCCATAAATGTTTTACAATCTATGTGAACTAGATGCCTATGGTATCTCCTATGTTTATTTGCCATTGTTTTTCTAATAGTTGAACTGTCATAATTTCTAAAGCTGTGTTTTTCCAACATGGAAAATTTGAAATTTGAGGTGCGTGCAGTCGTGAAGTTTTGACAAAACTTGAGTGGAAACAGACAGATATTCTTCGCGATCTGGAGAAAGTTTATGGAGATAATACTCCAAAGAAAACAACCGTTTATGAAGGGATAAAACGATTTTGAGGACGCGAATCCATCCGAGATGACAGTCGCAGCGGAAAACCTGCAGTTTCTGTAACCGAGGAAAACGTGGCTGCTGTTCAACAGATTATAGAGGAAGATCGGCGAGTATCACTGCATGAAATAGCCACACGTTTAAGTGTTTCATATGGTTCAGCTCACTGAATTGTTACCGACAGTCTAGGATTAAGCAAACTTTCATCGCGTTGGGTTCCAAAAGCGTTGCGCCCAGAACACAAGGTTAAGCGAGCTGAAAACGCACTTCAGTTTCTTAATCGGTTCGATGCGAATCCCAACCATTTTCTGGATCAAATAGTAACTGGAGATGAAACTTGGATCTATTTATATGACCCTGAGAGCAAAATGCAGTCCAAGGAGTGGGTTACCAAGGGGTTTGAAAGGGCCAATCAAGTTCAAAGTAGACAAATCAGCTAAGAAAGTTGTGGGGTTTGGACGGCGTAATTCTAGTAGATTTTTTAGAAGGGAAGAAAACAATTACGGGGAGTTACTACGCTGATGTTTTGCGAAAAGTCCACGGCGCTTTGCTGGTGAAACGGCCAGGAAAAATTGCACCTCCGAATTTTGTTCCATCGGGATAACGCCCCGGCACATTCATCAAAGAGCTGTTTTGCCAGAATACCGTTGGGAATTGCTTCCGGATGCACCTTATAGCCCAGATTTAGCCCCTTCAGACCACTTTTTGTTTCCAAAGTTGAAGGAGCATCTGAAGGGAATTAGCTGGGAATCCATTTCTGATGCAAAACGTGCTGCTTTGCAATGGTTCAAATCACAGCCTCCTGGAAGTGGATTAGAGCGATGGCGACACCGTATGGAAAAGTGTCTTGAGTTAGTAATGCTTTTCCGGGAAGATTTTGATATACCCTTGTATAAAGATGCAATATTCCAAGTCATATTGAAAGAAACCACCAATAAAATCAAAATGGAGAGAGGCATCAGACAGGGAGACAGCGTTTCACCCGAGCTATTTACAAAATAAAGGTATAAACATTGAGGGAGAATATCTTAATCTTCTGCGATTTGCCGATGATGCTTATAACATTGAGCAAGGAAGAACTGCGAGAAATGTTGACAGAACTGAATAACAGATGTAGAAAAATTGGCCTAAAAATAAACACAACTAAGACAATGTACATGACAAACTGCAACCTTTGCGGGAGTGATACTGTACTTGAAATCTATACGGCTAAAACAACAAAAACATCTCCTTCGTCCAAAAAATACAAATCTAAAAGCGGATATTTCTAGAAGAATATCGATGGCCTGGTCAGCTTTCGGTAAGCTTAAAAATATCTTCATCTCTGATATACCCAACACCCTGAAAGCACAAACAATCGATCAGTACATACTACGGAGACTTGGACTCTTAACAAAGAAATTATCAAGGGTAATAGAATTATATTTGTTTATAACAGCTGTCTTTTAGGTATATTCAATTTAGTTTAGGAAAATTAGTCGGCTAATTATCTTCTTATAATAATATATTTGATGTTTCGTCAGCTCAGCTGACTTCCTCAGAAAATACACATTACGTTGAAATGCAATAGACTAAAAGGAAAATGAGATTAAGGTTAGATCACTTAAACAATGTATATTTACTCTTACCTTCACAATCTAAAAATTTCAATCGACATTATATAATTTACCAAATTAATTGTAATAATTGCAATGCTAAATACATAGGACAAACAAAACAAAATCTAAAAAAAAAGATTAGCCCAACATAAAAATTCTATAAAAACAAAAATTTTAAACCCAAATAAACCAAATACTGCCCTCTCTGATCATGCAGTTGATAATTATCATAATTTTAATTTTAACTCACTTAAAATATTGCAAAAAGAAAATATTTTACAAAAACGCCTTATATATGAAATGATTGAAATAAAAAAAAAATACAAATTCTATTAATTACAAAACCGACATAGAAAATCTTCATTCCATTTACTATTCTCTTCTCTAAATTTTCTTCTATAATTAACAAAGAAAAAAAATATATCATTCAAATGACACTTAATATCAAGATATATTTTACAATACAATTTTTATATCAAGTTATACCTTTAAAATAAGAAAAATTAGATTTCAAATTTTGACATCTGACATTTTATATCTACAAAATCGTTTTAAATATTCTTTTCAAGTTATATTGTAAGAATTACTATTAACCTTAGAACATTTTACAATTTCACAATCAAAAAAATTCAATTGAAATCATTGAAACCAATCGGGCCCACGTGAAAACACTGCGACATTAGGTGTTTTAAAGACAGTCAATTTTGATTGGCCGTTTCTGACAAATTGAACCATTTTCATTGGTCTGTTCATTATAGTGTTGAATAATGAATAAAATGCAAATTGCCCAGAGAGCAATGGAGAGAAGGATGTTAGGCGTATCGCTACGAGATAGGCTGACCAATGAAGAAATCCACAGACGGTCCAAAGTAACAGATGTGGCAGAAAGAATACGTAGACTAAGATGGAACTGGGCGGGTCACATTGCAAGAATGAGAGATATCCGCTGGATTCGCCGACTGATAGAGTGGCAACCTCAAACTAGATGGTCGGATGACATAAAATGATTAGGAGGAACCAACTGGATAAATTAAGCTCAAAATAGAGAAAGGTGAAACTATTTAGGGGAGGCTTAAATCCGACGATGGACCATGTAACTGATGATGATGATGAATATGTATTAATTTGTCTCAAAAAAATTTGGCGAAGCCACAATATTACACGTAACACCAAAATTAACCTTGTTGAAACTCTGGTATTCTCTATATTTAAATACGCATCAGAAACTTGGACGGTCCGGACTGCTGACCATCAGCGCATCGAGGTCGGGGTGTGGAGAAGAATGCTCAGAGTTCCATGGACAGCCCGTAGAACAAATGTTTCTATATTAAATTAAATAAAACCTAAACAGAGGCTCTCTACCACTATATATGCCAATATATTGAAGTTCTTTGGCCACATCACTCGCAGAGATGACTTCGAAAAGCTCGTGGTCCAAGGAAAACCTAACGGCAAACGAAGGAGAGGAAGGTCACCAACCCGCTGGATTGACACAATTGAAACTCTTTTGAATACCAATGTCGAACAAGCAGTAAGGAATACCGGCAACAGAGAACGTTGGCGCGACACCATCCGAAGAGTAACAGCACAACTTGAAGAGAACTAATAACTATAATCACCACTCATCTGTAAAGATGGACGGAGTCGAGGAGGAGGGTCTCTATTCACTTAGAAATAATTTATTATTGACTTCTCTTTTCTACTGTGTTCTTCTTATGTGAATTTATGTATGTTTTTGTGTTTCAACCTCTTGTTTGTAATAGTTAAATCGTTTTCTACACAAGACCCTATTATTCTTTCTCCGTTATTATTTCTTGCAATCACCTTTGCTACTCCCATGTATCTCTACTATTTGTTGTTGTTTCCCACTCTTCCATTCAGCTCTCCAAAAATGTATTTGGTCTTCCACTGTCTACTACCACCTGAAAATTACTATAGAATCTAGAAACAAAAGAAGTTGCATATTATGCTATTATGAACTGCTAATCCTAAATTTTTTTGCCTTTTGGTTTTTGTCTACTCTCGACTAAAACATCCGGTAATCTTTATTCATTATGTTCTTTCCTTTGCGTGTTTTCTTTGTTTCTGGTATTCCTAACTAATCTATCTCACATTTCTCCATTTCTTTTATTAATTCCTCTTCTTTCTTCTTCCTCTCTTCGTTAATATTTCTTATATTCAAAGTGTCTATTTTTATAATTTCATTATTTTTATTAAAATTATGTTTGTTATTACAGCTGGGTATTATAAATAACTATGTCTTTAGGAAAATTAGGCAGCCAATTTTTTTTTCTTCTTTATACATTTATTTAACGTTTCATCAGCTTAGCTGACTTCTTCATAAATACACAATATATTAGTATATAATAAGCTAAAAACGAAAATGAGTTTTAGGTTACATAGTTAAAACAATGCATACTTATTCTTACCTCACGTAATATCAACTGAATTTTTTTTTGGATTATAATGTTATAAATGGTTAAAACTAATAATTCTTACAATATCGATTGGAAAGATATTTAAAATGAATGTAGAAATTAAAATTTGTAAAATGTCAGATGCCAATTTTGAAATCTAAACATTTGTGAAGGATATCTTGATAAAAAAAAATTATTTCTATTGTATGGGATATCTTGATATTAATAATAATTATTTTTTTTAAATTAATTATATAAGATTATTTAGAGAAGGTTATAGTAAATAGAATGAAGATTATCTATGTCAGTTTTGTAATTAATAGAATTTGGATTTTTTTTATTTCAATCATTTCATATATAAGGCGTTTTTGTAGAATATTTTCTTTTTGCAATATTTTAGGTGATTCAAAATTAAAATTATGGTAATTATCAACTGCATGGTCAGAGAGAGCAGTATTTGGTTTATTTGGGCTTAACATTTTAGTTTTTATAGAATTTCTATGTTGAGTTATTCTTTTTTTAAAGATTTTGTTTTGTTTGTCCTATATATTTAGCATTGCAATTATTACACTTAATTTGGTAAACAAGATTTGATTCAGATTGAATTTTGGTTTTATCTTTTAGATTGTTAAAAAATTGATTTTCGATTTACGTCTTTGTTTATGGCCATTAACATACTGCACGTCCATTCTATATCATTAACACCCTTTAATTTATATTTTGTACATTGATTTTTTAATGGATTCTTTCCACAAACTACATATACTTAAGCAACTTATCACTGTCCACCATCCATCCATCCATCCATGGCGCTACAGCCCGATTCGAGCCTTGGCCTCCTTTATGCATCTTCCCCATCTGTCTCTATCTAATGCTGCTGTTCTCCAATTGTGTATTTTCAGGATGTTCTTTGCGTCTCCGGCAACTTCTTCATGCCACCTTTTCCGGGGTCTTCCCACTGACCTGCGGCCTTCCATCCTTGATTGAAGTACTCTTTTCGGTGTTCTTTGTGCGTCCATCCTGACGGTGTGTCCCGCCCATCTCAATCTCTGTATCTTAACAAATTCTGATATGGGCGTTTCTCTGTATTCTTGGTATATTTCATGATTGTACCTGCATCTCCAGTTTCCGTTCTCTTCTTTTGGTCCGAATATCCTCCTGAGTATCTTCCTTTCAAATGCATCAATGTAGTTTGCCATTTTTTGTGTCATTACCCATACTTCGCAACCGTAGGTGATTACAGGTCTTATTATGCTTTTATATATACTGATTTTATTTCTTTTGTGGATATCGTGGGACTTAAATATATTTAGAAGGGCAAAGTAGGCTTTATTGGCTTGGTTAATCCTTCTTCTAATTTCTGCTTCTTCGTTGTCGTCTTTAGTTATGTTTACTCCCAGGTATATGAAGTTGCTTACCCTTTCTATGTTATCATCTCCTATGGTTACGTTTTGAAGTGTTCTACCTGTACTTGTTTGTGTCAGGACTTTGGTTTTGTCTACATTTATAATTAAACCCACTTCTTTTGCATGTTTTTCCAGGTCAATGTAGATCTCCTTTGCGTCCATCATTGATCAACCCATTATATTAATATCGTCGGCATATGCCGCCATTTGTGATGTCCACCATACTTGACGTAATTTTAAATTACTTGTTATAGGATTTTCGGCCTCTAATAAAGACTTGCTGGCTCTACATAACGGGGCATGGTCGACCGGGTCAGGGCTGCCAAGCGTGCAGGATGACAAACGTAACACCAATTCAGAAGGGGGGCAGGAGAAGATAATCCGAGCTTTCGCAGAAGTCATGAAGAACATGCAGCGGATGAAGACATACGTGCGTCCAGCTATGTGCAAACCGTATGGAAAGCAGTCGGAAGCTCTTCAAAAAAGTAATCTTGGTCCCAGTATCGTAATATATTTTATTCGCAACCATATATGTAATAAGATCATTACTGACTTTTAAAAAGTTGGAAAATAAGCTATTCCCAACTTAACTTTCCAACCGGCCGGAAAAGTGATTGCCGGTTGGAAATGAATCCATTCCCGACCGCTGTGTAGGTAGGGACAATGGAAATCTCGTTGATCCATTCATGCGCGATCCATTACCGACCGCTGAGTAGGTAGGGACACTGGGAATCTCGTTGATCCATTCATGCGCGTCACAACCTGTCGTATCATAATATAATAATTTTTCCAATTATTGTTTAGAATAAAGTGGTTGCGAATAAAATAGTATACATACCACGGTGAAAAGTTTCATTCCTGTCTCGAGATAAAGTCCACCTCGGTATGTAATATACTATTTAACGTATGTTATTTCAGCACTCATGGATACCATTCAACTTGTGCAATCACTGCCAACGTGGCCGAGCGATTAGGGCGTCAGGCTGCGGTGCCACGGTACGGGGTTCAATACCCACATCTGGCAACTGGCAGGCGGCCCACCCAGTCGCTTTAAAAATTGGGTACCGAAACCACAGTTGTGGAAGTAGGGAAAGTAAGGCAGACGTCGAAGGCGTGATGCTAACCACATCACCCAGTACGCTGGTAACGGTGTGCCAGACGACTGAGTTTCGGAAAGAGATATTTCGTCGACCCTGACTCGCCTTGTCTCAGACCATGTTCCTACATGGAATGAAGTGCCCGAACTTTACTTACACTGCTGTATGCACCAATATTTTAGTAAAGAACTATCATAATAAGGCACAGTAATTATGAAGACGTCTACAACACATTGTTATTTCATACGTCGAGTTGAAACGTCTCTACTTTGAACAGCTGAAGCTTTGCTCGACTTTCTGCTTTACTCAGCTCTCTGATTTACTCATTAAGCTGCTCTTTGCTCTCTGTTCCACTCTGTTTATACTCTAAAACGTTAAACTATCAATCGTATACCACCTGAGAGCGCAAATTCGAATCCTACCGACTGCGATGTTGTTTTCGTTGCGAATTGATGTAATTCGCATTAATAAGTGTTTCCTCTTACTGTTGTAGTATTACTAGAAATATTAAGATGTTTTTACCTATTTTGTATATAATTTTAAACGCTTCATCTATTATTTGACCTAACGAAAGTTGTTTTTCGTTCTTGCGTTTTCTTTATTAAATAGGTTAACAACATTTTCTTTTGTAGCTATTTTTATTTACAATTCAATTTTAAACATTCAAAAATTATTTTAATTGGTATATGGCAACCTGTGTGGTGGGCCAATTTATATTTATGTCAGTGTAATTTTCACTACTTACGAGTATTATAACTACATTTGATAGCCTTTTCTGTGTCATACTTGATATTAAATAATTTTTAATTTGGAAAATGATCTTTCACCCTCCGCGACGGAGACAGGTAATGTTAAGTACAGGCGAACCATTCTGGCTTTGCGGTCTAGGTAGGCCATGAAAGGCGCTGTGGTCATAACTGATTCCTCTAGTTTGGTAATACATCAAGTGAAATAATAGTTATGGGCTTATTCGAATGAAAAATAACCGGTTATTGAAATAACCCCTGTAACTCGGTTTTCGTTCCAAGTATTCGAATGAAAAATAACCTCATCGTGATACGTACTACGTGCCGTATCTCAGCGACCTGCGAGTGATCGAAATTCTGTAAATAATACGTCATTCATAACCATAAGCAAGGCAGATTGTACTGATTGACCCAAGTGAGGCTCGCGGCTGCTTGTTGATGTTATTAACACATTTGAGACTCCCAGTCGACCAGTTAAATTTATGGGGCCGTTCCTATTAAAGATAACGCTCTGCTGAGTATGAGATTTGCCGAAGTTGTGTTGGTATTCATTTATAACGGCCTAAAGGTTTGCTTCGAAACGCGGTTGATTATGCCTAATAAGGGATAAACAGAAAGCGAAATAAGATTTTCCAATATCGTAACAGATTTATATTTAATTTTTAATAACGGAGCAGTCGATGCCCATCGGTCGTCATATGATATGAACGTGGGACAAGAAGTGGATTTCGATGTTTAAAATTTTAAGTGTGCGTCCTTAGAACCGCGGCAGGCTGAACGTAGATAAATTATGGATTCTAAAATATACCGGTATGATGTGCAAGCGAAAAGGGAAGGGTGGCTACTAGAGAATTTTAGGAACTAAAAATAGATTCAATAGATACTTTGTATTCGCATATTTATAATTTCTTTATGATTAGTATTGATATAGCTATTCTCAATGGTTTAAACTCCTTAGAAATCAAATAAAAATCATTTACACAATTATTATAATTAACGATTAACTGAGTTCCTCTGCTATCTGCAAGTTACGATGCCGATGCAGATGACGGTGAACCGCTAACCGGCAAACCGCCAACCGGAAAACCGGCGAAATCGAAAAGAATCGAGAGCCAAAATTTATTCGAATGATTATTCAAATAATCATTCGGTTATTAATATCATTCGAATGCAAATAATTCGGTTATGAAAATTGTCCGGTGATGCCCATCACTAGATAAGAACATAATTAATATACGTGTGTGTAAGTTGCAAACGAGTGTGTAGCACGAGTTATGTAAGCACACAAGTTTATTAATTATTCATTATCACACTGCTCAAAATTGAGAAAAGTGCTTTAAGAAAAATGTCAGATCTGTCATTTTCAAAAATATTTTAGTTGGCAAATGTCATTATGTCATTCATTTAACACTATTTCAGATAGGTAATGAAGCCATTACATAACTGAGTGGTGTAATGAGGTTGATTACCTAACTGAAATGGTGTCAAATGAATGGCCTAATGAGTTACTTATCCCACTGGAGTAGATAAATGAGTGCAAATATTTTAACCGGTAAAAGAACTCGCTAAACTGAAAAAATCCAAAATCTACCTATTTATCTTTCTGTGCATGACGTCACGCGGTCACGTTATCTCGTTGATTTATAAGTTAAAATGCTTTATCCCACCAACAACATTTCTCCATTTCGAATTTAAAACAATCAGTTATATATGTAAGGTGTAGCTACCGCCCCTTAGGCCCTGCCACCCTTATACAGTGCACCCCTCTCTTCCATTAACACGCCGCTGAGTGTGGGCAAACCTAATAAAAACGTAACAAATAAGCTATACAAGGTATTTCTACTGTGAGAGTTACATAAAGTTTGCTTATACAATACAGATTGATGGTGGATAAAATGGACATAGGCAATCAAATGAGTTACACTACAGTTTATGTACGATCGATCAATAATAGGCGTTTTTAGACCTCATTTTCAGGCGTAAAGCTAGTCTTTTTCGCCCTAGGGCGGTAAATATCTTTTTTGCCAGCTAAATGACGTCAGTGGACGTAAAATAATTTTATTGCCAACTGACGTTATTTTAACAGGCGAAACGGAATGTTACCGCCTGCTGACGTCATTTTGGTTATTATTTACAAACACGTATTAATGAAAACCGTGCCGAGTTACAAAGGTAGTATTCGGCTAAAATAATAGTAAGAATTGCCCTGTTTTAATTTTACAAAGTTCTATATAATCTCAATCTACCTTTTAAAAATGTCGATCGTACTATTACTACCAAGAAAACTAGAACGTTTTTGTAGCTATGTGAATCTGAATTTTTAATTGGCAACTGAGATGTGAATCCCTTTCCAATTATTTCAAAATGTGACTGTCAATCATGTCTAAAGCAAGTTCAGTTTCAAAAGCTAGGATTAATTCTTGCTTAGAAAACGGTGTATCTATTCAGCAAATTATACATTTATTTAATTTTATAATTGTTTTATATTGTAGCTTTTTACGTTAAAATTTGATATGACATGTGAATATTTCTAACGTGTCATATGACCATTAATGTCATTTAATCAACTAAAATATTAAAACATGGCTAATGGATTTACAAGCAGTTCTAGCTTTTTGTGGTACCAATAGTAGGTAGGTATATAAAGTTTTGAATGCACCTCGGGCGTAAGTAACAAGCGTCGTTGGCCCTTGTCGTGTTATAGCCTTCGGTGCTCCGCACCTCGTGCTGTAACCATCACGCCTCGGGCCAAAAACTCCTGTTTTACTCCCTTGGTACATAAAAAACTATTATGGACTTTGTATGCGTTAGACAAAAATAGACTAGTATCAAGGCGGTCTATATTGTTCCAGGCCATGACACCGGGCCTATAAAGTGACCGTTGGAATGCCTACCACAATCTGGCAACAAGGCTTCGCCAACTTTTAAAAAAAATTACTAGTTTTGGTCACTAAACGAACAATCTGTCGGTGCACTGTCAATGTAATTCTGATACATGCCAGTTGCAAAAATCTTTTAAATCGTTGCTATTTACGTCGTAGTGCGTCACTTCACCGTAATATTTAAAGCATTTTCTAACAGGTAGGTACCTAATTCTCCATTGCAAGTAAATCCCTACTAATTTTGACTTCATCTAAAATAGTAATTTCTTCAAAATAACTTGCCTGAAAGCTAGTGATATAGCAGTTGGAACAACTCTCTTCATCTTATCAACCTTTATATCGGCTTTTTAAAAGTGCTTTTCACAAAAAACACTAATTTTCAATCCCCCAGTCCCTCAATTAAAAACTTGTTACAATTTTTTACTACTGTTTCATTTGATTCGCGCTAATATATGGAGCAACTGATGAAGCGTAGCTCTTTTGACTTGCAGCTTAGTAAGCAACACTTCAAAGGCATGTGTAAAATTGACTTTTAGTTGGCAGTTTTAAGTTGGTAAAACGATTGTTAACATGAGTTCATTAGTCACATTGTCGGTAGAAACGTGATTAAAATTTTTAACCACGCAAAATTACGGCCGGTTGCTAGGGTGAAGTTTTTTTTGTTATCAAGGTAATTGTGTTATTTAACACATTAATTAATTTACATTTTTTTTATATTTATCGTGTTCTAGATTCTATCGTAGATAAAATATTGTATGATACACATGCGTAAAGCAACTTTAGTCACTTTGTCCCACTCATGATTAAAGACTAGCTTTACGCACTTGTATCGTACTAGTTATTTACGATACAAATGCGTAGAGCTAGTCTTTAGTCACGAGACTCACGAGTGGGGAAAAGTTAGCGAGCGTTTTAAGCCCCGCATATTGCATTGTTATGGCAAAGAGCATATGCTCTTTGGTTATGGTTAGGTTTTCATAGCTTATAAACACGAAAATATAAAATTTTGATTTAAATTAACACCTTCAGTGGGCACCCAGCCGTTACTCTTAGCAACGTTATATTTCATTACAGCTATATGAACACCCACTTTTGTTGTTTAACATCACTATGGTAGAATCGAAATTAGTAGAAGGCAATATATAAATAAAAATATTATGTATTGCACCGACTGCTACTTCCAAAATTAATTAATAAAATGAATTGCTGTTATTTAGCTTTGTAGATTACACTCGCGCTTATTTTATATTTTTTCTACGACCACTACTAAAAGTAGGCCTTTTAGCACTAGCTTGTTTTATAAATCAGCGTGTTAAAAGCGAAATCAGCTGTTTACTTTTAGCACATGTGCTAAAAGTAAACAGCTCCTGTTGAATTTAGAATTTTAAACTGGAAGTGAGGTTATAAAGTTATTCTAGTTACTTCTTTCGTTAGAGGTAAAGTGTTTTTTAAATCATTAAAGCATTATGTAATGAATAATGTCAAATTTGTACTATTATAATTACCTTTCATAACTAAATTTGACAGCTACCGGCTGCAGAAACAGCACCTGTGCCGTCAAGGCCATCTCTTTACTATGACATATATTATAACTGTCATAAATGCAAACCTTTGTTAAATCGACATTTAATGGATTAATAACAGTAAATTTAAGGCCTTAGAAAACATATTATGTGTAAACTCGTGCATAAACATCCACTTTTAGCACTTGTTGCACAAATAGCTATTATAAACAACAGCACCACCAATTTCTAATCTAAAATCACCAAACTAGGATAATTTTTGTAGTCAACATAGGTCAACAGGTGTTTAGAGGAATCTGGTTTTTAAAATTTACTTCCGACATTGGGTATTAAGGTGATGCACAAATTAGTAATATATGTTTGATTATACAATGTTGCTCAAAAAAATGTGGCGAAACGAACTTACTTTTTTCTAAAATAGAAAGTCCTATAATTAAGTGGCTTAAAAGTTATGCGTAGAAGTGCTGATCATTTTATTATAATATAAAAGAAAGTCAAAACCCTGACTAATCATCGCAGAGCCGTAACCACTGGTACTAGGAACTTCAAATTTGTAAGGAAGGTTCGTTTTGTTATTTTGTCAAAATAAATGTCTTTTTAAAATCTTTAGAAATTGGTTTAAGATTTTTTTTTTAATTTCACCCCTAAAGAGATAAAAATAGTGTAACTGTAAAAAGGTGTAAGCGGTTAAAATTATTGATGTTGTCTCCATTTAAAAAAAAAAGATAGATTTTTTTTCTAAATTCCACTCAAGGGGTTGAAACGGGTATCCTGCTATGATCTGTATACAGTGTGTCCAAGATAAGGAGGACCAGCATGGGGAATTCAATAATAGTAAGAGATAAAAATTGTTTAAATGAGAAAAAAGTTGCATAATTAAACAGCTAAGAAAATGGCATTTTCGTTTTTGAGGTATCTTAAAATATCTTAATTTTTAATTTTTAAATGTATTTTTTTTCTGGCGTTAATATTAAAGTTAGAGCGAAACTGACAAAACTTTATAGCAACTTTTAATGAACTTAAAGATTACGTAATCAATGTTTAACCAACGTTTCGTCTTCGAGCAACCATCATCAACTTATTTTTTTTAAGTACGATCATACTTTTCTGATGTAAAATTTTAGACGCCCCTTTTTTCGTACGTTGTTTCAGCTTTTGTAATTTAAAGAAAGAAGATCTGAGCCACACTGCATTCTTTTTATTTCTAATTTTTATCGTTGTTTATAAGTAAAAAATAATCGATAAATTAATTAATTGCTACTGAAAATTGTTTGTATTTGAAGACCATACGTGATTATTAAGGATTAAAAACGTTCAGTGTAGCTTATTACTTCTTTCTTTATATCGCAAAAGCTGAAACAACGTATGATATGCACAGGTCCGTATCCAAAAAGGCGTAGAAAGGTGGTAAAAGTGAAAAGGGGTAAGGGGTTAAAATATATTTTCAATGTGAGTCCATTTTAGAATCAGTGAGATAGAAAAGATTTTCCGAAATTCTACCACAAAGTGGTTGAAGGGGGTATCCTGCTATAATCTATACTTGTTTTTGTATTTAATAATAAGAATATAAAAGACAAAGAACTGGCTGATCAACGCAGACCCTAATATCTGATACCAGGAACCTGAAATTTGGCAAAAAGGTTCCTTTAATCACGTAGCGAAGTACCAAGAAATAATTTTCCGTAATTCTATGCATGGGGGGTGAAAAGCGGTACAATATGTTTTCATCAGGAGTATGAGATATTAACTTAGTTCTTATTTACAAAGGTTTCCAATACAGAACAATAAGAACGTTATTCAGGATTGTACACGAATCAGCCCCTAAAGGTGCGAATCTGAATTCGGGGTGAATTATATAACCTTTCATATCTTCTGTATTAGTTGAGTTAGAACATTCTTTTTGGCATATAAAGTAGGTTCTTCTCTTTCTCCCTCTTATTATAAGCCAGTGGCCTGTTTTAACCACAAAGTGGTTCTATGAGCCCTCTTTACCCTTAGGCAAATCTTTAGAAAGCGCTTTAAGGGTTTTTAAAATGTTGCCCCTAAAGGGGATAAAGGTTAAAAGATTATGATTATTATTATTGATTTTTTTTGCGCTGTGAGTCCGTTTTAGATCTTGCTATAATTTATGAATACATTTAATTTGTACATATATTTTAGTTCCGTTTACGATAAAGGAAGTATTGGATTCACCCCAAAAATTCGAAACTGAGTTTTCAACAGATCTTCATGTTTCAGAGTCCCGTGAACCCATAAAACATGTTTTTGTTCATTTGTCTGTCTGTGTGTCTGTGAACAGAATATCTCAAAACGAAAAGATATACGTATGGCGTTGAAACTTCATATATAAATTTTGTGTACTATGTAGATGCGACAGCAAGCTTTTGAAGAAAATCGTATAACCGGAAGTATGGTGTTTACTCTTGAGATTTTTCAGTTTTTTTCATATTGACAAAAAACGACTCTAACGATTTTTTTCACACTTTATATTGTTATTACATTTTTAATGTGTATTGATGTGAGATACGTGATTTTCCAGTTGAATATTTCTAAAATAGGGTTTTTTTTCTATTTCTTTTATTAAGGACTCCTATTTTAAATAGAACACTCGATATTACTATTACAGTCGCGGCCATAAAAACCGGGACAGTTTTTTTGACCTAATTTTCAAAATGCGAAAAGAAGTGCCGACTCTGACAATTCTAATTAATAAATGGCATCAAAAGTCACTATTTAGATCTAAACAATGACTTTTGATGACATTTATTAATTAAAATTGTCAGT
>CALNHX010005509.1:0-105673 GCA_940337035.1 Agriotes lineatus | reverse complement strand
GAATTTATTGATGAGGATAAAATATTGAACAATACACCTTTGCTGATGGCACTTAACGAAACTCGTTTGATTGCAGCAGAACTTGTCTCACCGCCTGGTTTTGGCAATCAAATTTGTCTTGTTAAGATGATCATAATCAAACATGTATCGTTAATACCTATTAATTGATAAATATATCCTTAAACTATCGAGCAGGTGTTTTTTCTAGAAAGCCTAGTATAAAGTTGTAACCTGTTGTAAACCACTTGTAATCGCTTGGTTTATGCACTGTGCTATGTCAGTTGCCTAGACCCTAAATTATAGATGGTGATTTATATCGAATTTCCTGCAATTTTTGTTACATATTTTCCGAAATAACCTGCATTTTAGATAAATTCTCACGTGAATGAGATTGGTTTTCATCTGTCTACTATCATACACTTTTCTATATATTCATTTTGTAAATACTATTTAAAAATATATCGCCAGTGTAGCTCAGTGGTCAGAGCATTGGACTGCGGTGCGGAAGTCTGGAGTGTGAATCCAGAATCGATTCCTGGCGGGCGGCCTACCCAGTCGCTTTAAATAATTGGGGACCTGCGTTCAAAAGAATAAAGGTTAATAATGCGGTTGTCTAATGCGTGATGCTCACCACATCGAGACAGCCGGGTGTGAGAGTGAGGATACGGAAGCTCTTCATGGGGTGTTAGTGCCTCACCATTATTATTATTATTATGATTTAAAAATATTTGAGTAAAACAGAGTTATACGTTTTTAATGCTGAAAAGTTAGTTCTCCTATTTAGAAGAATTGTGCTAAAACTAGACAAAAAACACATAAATAATTAAGTAAGCAAATCGCCCACTCTTCTTACTGTAAAATGGGCTTTAAAAATGGAATATGCATAAAATGGAGTATATTCCAAAGTGTAAACTCCAGCATTAGGGGTCTCGATGGTCCGAGATTTGAACCCAAGTTTACACGAACTCCCAGACGCGTGTCGGATGGAGAAATACAATTAAACCACTGTGCCACAATCGCGCTCCCATCGCCTGCGTTTCTGATGCGTTTTAAAAATGCTATACAATTCTGCCAATAAGATGTTCGTTCTGTATCTGTCAGGTCTCATTATAGTAAATAGTAAAGCCTGATCGATCTATGTGCCAATTACTACTTTTATCTATACCTCGGTTAGAGCAAAAATAGACAACATGTAATTTTTTGAACATGTTCGGCCTGCGTATATTTGACAGGTAGTATATTCGGTTTCGTGCTAGGTAGATATATAATCCGCATGCAAAATATCGTCTTCCTCTAACAAGCAGTTTTTGAGCTATACCGCCAACAAACGGACAATGGAACAGTTGGAAAGACGGACAGATCGTCATCTAGGGGCCCTAAAACGTGAAGACCTGAAGAAGTTGCGGAAGGTAATTTTTTACGATTAAAAGACTTTCTTTGTCTTTTAGACGGGTTTTAGACAAAGGAAGTAGTAATGTCTTTATTACTCGCTACTACAAAGCGAACAAAAAAGTCTGTAAAGAGCTTTATTCATAACTTCCCGCGTAAGTGGAGGTTGTGACACTAAACATTTTAAAAAATCAATGACAACTTGTGGTATAAATACCTTAACGTTCTTAACAACACTGAAGCAATAAAAGAAAACATTTGATTATGCGAATTGCATCAATTTGAAAATAAAAAAATAGTGTAGGAGGGACATTCGAAATCAGTGCGGTTTCAACGGCCAGACCAGCCAGATGAGCACTCCCTGTCACTGAAAACTGCACCACATCTGCGTTGTACGACTGTATTATATTCAAAAAGCTTATTGCTCCTTCGTTTCGTTACAACATTTACCCTTTATCTATTGGGGCCGATTTTTCTCAAAGGCAAAGCCTGAGCTAGGTACTATTATTTATATCCATTCCTCAGTTAAAGCAAAAATTGCAAAAAATTAATTTTTAATGTGACCGCTTCGTATATATTTGACCGAAGGTATATTCGGTTTCGAGCGAGGTATACGTATAATTCGACAGACAGAGAGATAGGGGGAACTGAGACCACCTATTTTTCGTCATCAAGGGACCATTAAACCTGAAGATCTGAAGAAATTTCGGAACTTAACCCTTAAAATTAAATATATATTCGGTTATTGCTCTCAAAGTTTCACAATAAAAATCTAATTGAATAAAACTTGCAATAATTAATAACTAATTTGCATTGAGAGTGTATGTTATATCGAAAATAATAGTAGGTATGTCACTTTTCCAACTGCAGACACTCAAAGTTCCATATCACCCAACAACAATTTCAAACATGTTTGCTTAAATCTAGCCTTAGATAATAGTTTTAAAAGAGAGTGCAAATTATTATATATTTTAACAATCCTGTATGGTTAATAGTTTAAGTAGACCCTTTAACCGAATATTTAGATCTAAAACTGATGTTATTATCCAAGTATGAAGGACTTTTCAAAATTATAATAGTGTGATGAAGAGAAGCAGCATTTAGTAGTCGTCTATTACTCATGTTTAGTCAGTTCAGATCTCTAAGCCTGTCATTAACCTTTTCGCAGCTACAAATTCCCTATATCAGACAAACAAAGGCTTTGAAAACACTCTATTCTTTCTTTATCCCTAAAATATATGTTGAAACCATACACAGTATTACAATAGTCCATCTTATATAACACGGGTGAAGTGCACAATAAAGCTTTGCTTCTTGCATCGAACATTATGTCGATTATGAAATATTATATGTAATACTGCATATGCTTTTTTAAAACATTTAGAAATATGTTCTCTGAAATATAACTTCTAAGCCTTAGCGAGACTTAAATTCACTACAGTATCTTGGTTGTAAAATATGAATACCGATCTTAAATTCAATTTCATTAATAAGTACCCTATCTCTAGTCTTACCAAATACAAAAGCCGTGGATTCTTAAAATAAAAAATTAGCCCATGTTGTCTGGAATAAAAAGAAGACAAAACGAAGTACAAGCAATTCTCAAAATTTAAAAACGCAACAACGATGTTGTCTTGTGGTATTATAATGCCGTTTGTTTTTGAAAGGTATTCTATGCATTGATTCTTACAATAGAACCATGTAATGCTCCACATTATTCGTCGTTAATAGAGGTAACCGTGAACTGAATTTGGTCGACTCCTGCATGACATAGGTTACCCTATTTTGATTATAAATAAGCATGTCTACCTAATTGACAGGGAAAACCCTTCGGTGCCATGTCTACAGACTCATTCTAGCAGAAGTGAAGTTAAAAAAACATGATCAACTGAATTATTTTGTTAGGATCTACCTGAACAGTCAGTCAAAAGATTTCTTTTGCAAAGATACTCTGTCGTTCTACACAGATGGCGTTATAGAGTTTATGACTGTAGGTCAAATATTAGAAACAGCTAATTAGCTAATATGTTACATGAAGAAAAACGTATACCAATATTATGATTTATATCTGAACTACCCTCGTATTTTAAGTCTAAGGTAAACAATGCAGTGAAAATCATTGTTTTCATATCAGAACCGTCTGTGCAGACAGCGTTGAAGTTAAGATATTTTCCATTAACCCGACACTTGATCTGGGATATAAAGCGCTGTTGTAGCTATTTCTAGAACAATTCCAGATACCTTCTTTACTTTGTTAAAAAAGGTGCAGCATTAAGGACTAACATACAATTTTAATTATTCAATTAAATCGGTTGTTGTTAAAATGCCGATGGCGCCATAATTATATATAAAATCAATGAGATAACAGAAACATCAAAATAGAATGATGGTAAGAAAGTAAGAAAGAGATGACCATACAAAAAATATATTTTGGTAAGCATGTTTAGTTAACATATGCCATAATTAAAATAAACGTTAAGCCTACTCGACGCTTCTATGTTTATCTCTTTCTTACTCAAGCAATGCATCCTATTTTGTTGTTCATGCTATCTCTTTGCTGTTATATGTAATTTGGCCCCATCGGTATAGCATTCTAATATATATATAAACAAAAAAAACTTTTACAAGAAGCATTAATAAATATATTTTTTCTATTTTGCGTTTATAATAACTCCATTCTAGCACCCTAATGACTTCATTTGAGTGTTAGAATAAGTCGCTATGATATGACGTCATTTGGGTGCTACAATGGAGTTATTCTAAACGCAAAATAGAAAACATTTTTATTTTTAAATTTATAAAATGGTATAAAACGGCAAAATAGAAAAAATTGTATAAAACACTCTTTGCAGAAGGTCCTTCAAGCACTCATTTGTTCCTCAACTCAACAATATGCAGCTCCTTTCGGAATTTCAAATTCGTGCTTGAATAGATGCCTTCTACAACTTGTATTTTAATATACTATTATCCAATACCTCTCACTAAACGCCTAATAACTATAGCGATTTTAACAATCGCAACATTAATATTACACGCAAGTGACTTTTTCATTACAATAACTAAACTAATGAGTAATCTCGATAATTAAGCATTTGCGGATCATGTTCATATAGATATTTGCGACTCAAATTTACCCGAAGAACACGTTCTGAAATTTTGTGTCACGCCTCGCAGGACACCCTGTATAATTGAACTATAAGTCAAGTTTCATATTTTAACATATTATTATTTGTAAATGGCTTTGGGCTATTTTATGCTTCACTTCACGATATGAGCGATTTTGGCTTCCTATCCTAAATTTCCAAAGGTTCTTTCCAATTTCTTATTTTGGTGTTGTAACTAAATATTCTGAAATAGGATCTGCTCGTATGTAATAGTACCTTAACGGCCGGTCTTATAAAGACCACTAATCTGGCGTTAACTTTAATTCGCTGTTAAAATAAACAAAAGCGCATCAAAACATTAGTGCTTATGACATTTTATTCATTAGTAAACAAATTTTGATGCGCTTTTGTTTGTTTTATCAGCGAATTAAAGTTAACATCAGATTAGTGGCCTTTATAAGACTGGCTGTATAAGTTTTAAATTTTTACTACTGCTGAATTTTCATATCTAGTAGCTACATAATACGCGTAGAAAATATTCAATAGGTAATAATAAGCTGCACCTATTCGTGTAAAACATTAAATCACTTTTAATGGCGTACCTACCTGTTTCTATAAACGCTGACAAAAGAAGCAGAAACCGCGTTCTAGATGAGAAACTCCATTTGCAGCATATTGTATCAAAGGTCCTTTGTTGCCTTGCGCTGCTGCAGCTGGCACCTTATATAGTTTTTATTTTTATAGGTAATTGTACAAAGACTTCCTCCAAATGAAGTGCATTTTGCAATCCTTTTCCGCCTTTCATGTATGTGCGCTCAACCACAGCTCTTTTACTTTTGTTGCCTTTCAGTTTATACTCGTATTAAATGTAAGAGAATAACGTCGTGTAATAATAGTAGATTATGTTATTAGAAGTCAAGGGAAAAGAAAGCAGGGAAGGCCTGCCTTAACATGGAAGAGAATTGTTAAAAATGAATGTAAAATACTAAATTTAAACTGGTCTCAGGTCAAGGAAATTGCAAAAAACAAAAGAGATTGGAAACAGTTTATCGAATTATTGTGCAGCAAGGTAGAGGACTAACTCAAACTCGCGGGTTTTAAAATTTAAGTGTAAGTGAAGTGAAAATAGTGCAAGGCTGACAACCTTGCGCTACCTTTACGTCAATGAAACGTCCAACGGACGCCCTATGATCCTTTGAGGACCGAATAGGAACGAAGAAGAAGATGTTATTAGAAGTAAAAGTGATACTTTATGTGGCGAAGCTGAAGTTTATTTAGCCGAACGTTAGTGAGGCAAATAATTCAGCTAAGCCACATAAAGTCACTTTTACTCCGAATAACATATACTATTTTATCCGCAAACGTATTCAGATAAATTTCATTAATATAAATTAAAAGAAAGGATGCATCGGCCGGGAATCGAACCCGGGCCACCCGCTTGACATGCGAGCACTCTACCCCTGCGCCAACCTCGGTTGTTTAAATAACGCGTTACTATAATGATATATGAACATACTGAATCACCGGAGCTAATATTACACGGCTACAGTAGCTGTCACATCATAACCCATGGCGAGAGATGATCCGCTCCGCTGCTTAAAGGATTTAATTAAATTAAAACTTTTTCGTACTCTTTTTGAAAATAAAAACCGGCGTACGATCTAAGTCTAAAGATTAGCAAAATTTTAAGCCATCATACAATTTAATCAGTCCAGTATCTTCGGAGGAGTTAGAGAACAAACATAGAAAGAAAGAAAGAGAGTAACGATTTTATGTGATTAGGCACATAAAGTAGGCAAAAGTTGCTACTTTATCTGCTTCATCAGATAAAGTGACACTTTTACCTTGTCAATAAAGACACATAAGTTGTCACTTTTATGACGTTTGCGGATAAAAGTTATTAAGTTGATTTTTGGTAAGCACATTTTAGTACTACAATAAATTTGAAGTTTCAATAGCTAAAATGTCATTAATTTATTAAATGAAAGGTTTGTTTGCTTAATACAAGTTATTCGCTATCTAATATAATGAATTACTATGTTACTTAAAGAAAGAAATGAAACAGGTAGTGTAAAACTTTGTTACATGATCTAGCAGTAGAATTGATTAAAATTAACATATTACCAAATTTTTAAATACAAAAATCATTTCTCAATTATCACGAGATTATATGAGCACATTCGACATCCGACTAATTGCAGTAGAGACGACAAGGTTCTGACACAAAAAAATTTAGTCAATTATAATTAGCTGAGGAAGCCAACAAGTCTTCAATTATGGCAAATGTGTCGAAATAAAAGCAAGAACTCCTAAACTCAAAAGAGGGTAGTCGATCACGAGATAATCTGAAAAACAAATCTTATTGGCCCAGATTCACGGGGTCACAGTAACAAAATAAGACAAGTAGTAGTAACAAATGTAGTATGTAATAACCAAATAGTAACAACTGTATATTATAGCCAGTAATGTGGTACTTACAAATACTCGTTGAGTAATCCGAATGCACCCAATAAACGAATAGCTAAAATAATCGTACCTCACTGTCACAGATACTCTAACATAAGCTGGTCCACGGAATCATACATACAGTAAACAATTAAATGTTTAAATACCAACAAACATATAGGCTCAATAGACAAAATCGGTGATTGAAATTCAAAAGAATGAAAATCATTAAGTGAGGCAACTTAAGCTTCGATGAGACTTTAAAAGAAACTAATCGGTGTTGCTGTAGCAATGAAATAAATTAAGATCTAACGTAACGAGAACCAAATTCAAGATTATCTCATAAAAAAGTGAAATTCGAGAAATTCTGAAAGGATTCTGTCGGAACCGCTGAAAAATCGGCACAGCAATTAGTTCCAATAGTAATAATATATACATTATAAACCGTCTGGAAAGTCTGAAGAATTCAGCCCGAGTCGTGGTAGCACTCCGCCCCAAAATTCGCAAGTTCATACAGCGGTTAATAAAGGGCAAAACATAAACGTCTGCTCCCTTCTTGTGATTGATCCCTGAGTAGAGTCTTAGCTATTAGCGACAGTAACCAAAGCATCTGGGCCAAACCGCCTCATCAGCCGGGGCTCTCCAAGACCAAGGCCCGAGCAAACTTACGTGTCCAAGGGGATCATCCATCCGGGAAAACTTGACAGCAATATTACCTTTTGGGACCAGCGAAACACGATAGAAGCTGCGGTAAAATGGCGGCGGCAGAAGTTTCAACAGGAAAAGGTACCGAAAGCGGCTGACCGTGGCTGCTAGAAATGCCGCTCGAATCATAAAAAGACCGTGAAAAGCATGAAGCAAACACAAGGGCTACAAGAACACTTACCCCAAATTTAGACCAAGTAACGCAAGCTCCAGCAAACTCGAGTGCCTAATCCGTGACTTTGACGAAGAATAAATGATTCCAACTAGTCGCTCCCACACCAAAATCTACCCTAAAGGCGAGGGAAACCAAAATGTCTTCTCAGTTCTAGCACGAGGTGATCTAAACGTAACGCCTAAGCTAGGTCATGGAAAGTGATGAAATCGGTGAGACTTGCTTGGTAAAATAAACGGAAAATTAACCTAACGCATCGCATGAATGTAAACTTCTCGCACAAATAAAAAAAAACTTCGAATGCGATGCACGCAATATGAATCCTCAGCGCTAAAGAGGTTTCGATATAATTTCGTAATTCATTAATAAAATGTAACAATGCCAATTCGTTGCCGCATTATAAAAAAACTAGGCATATCTTGAGCCTACTGTGATTTTAAACGCAAAAGTAATTTAGAAAGCCGATTAGTAATATGTACTTCTTCCAACTTTATGTTATGTAGACTCAGATTTTAACGTCTTCATTTTATGAGACATACTCGTATCTCCAGATTCCAATTTAAAAGCTCCCATTTTACGCGAATTTGATATTAGAAATTTAAAAATACGAGCATTTTATGGGCTTGCTTTTAAACATTATTAAGTCTTTAGTCCCGTTTTATTGGCCATTAAATTATATAAAATCCGACATCTGACATGGAATTGTCTATGAAAGGTGGACCTGTACACTTTTTGATTTAAGAGCAAGTCACGTAATAGTCTAAGCTTTTTAATATTATTTGCTAGTATTTATGAAATATGTACGTACTAGGACATTTATAGAGTAAATTAGTCTAAGTAGGAATTTTATTGATTTTGAATTAACGAATGTAATTGTTTCAGATGCTGGATGAACGAAGGTAAATACAACATCATCCTTCAAATACCAGTATGTGCCACAGTGTTCCTCAATGTGATCTTCCTTTTCAACATCCTGCGCGTGCTGATGGTTAAATTAAAACGAGGGCCGCATGCTCAGGGCACTTCCGGAACGTCGAGAACGTCACTGCAGGCTTTGAGGTAAAATTTTTTAGATTGTATTGGCGACCGGATTTCTGTTGCTCCTGTAACGAATTGTTTACTTTATACGTCCACAACCTGACAAAATCGCCTCTTCCTAAACCAACATTATTATAACGGTCAGTTAAATCCTGTTGTTATTAAATGAAATTCTAACGAGTGAAAAGTCGCATTCATATAGGTCCTACGCTACAGATTTTGTTTCCTACGTTTTTAAAATATCTTTAAAAATAAATATTCTTATACATATGGTGCACTGCTCACGTTTGTTAAATTTTTAGTAGGTGTAACCCAGCATTTAATAATAATTAGAAAATAATAGAATAACTGTACAGCAATAGGACAAATGGGAAATATTCTTATTCCTATTTCTTAGTTTTGACCTAGAAAAGGCATTGTAAATAAAAATAGTATATATAATTCAAATAATCGTTCATAGCTACCATGCAATAAAGGATAGTGGAATGAAATTTTCCTTAACTTTAATAGAAGAGCAGAAGTAATTGATACTATTTTCTAAATTTCTAGTAACAACGTAAAAATCGCATAAAAAAACTTTATACTACAAATTACACAAACATCTTGAATGATTGAAGACCACGTGACTGGTGACATTTGCGGATTTAGTGAATTTAATGTTCTAATGAGCATGCCAACACCGATTTAACTTTGAGCGAGCATTAACGTTCGTGGTGTAGTTTTGAATTCTCACGTTGTGTGATAACGTACTTTAATATTTGGCACGCCACTGCTACTGGCAAACTGAGTTTTCTAAACACAGTTGCCAACAGCGTTACTGGGTTGCCTATATTACGCGGTCACGTACTCTTCAATCGTTTTAAGCGGCTCTGTACATTTTAATTATCCATAATTGACTTAGGTAAATAATTACATAATTACAGCAACATTATGCAACTTATACTATTGATTCCTCAACATGGGTATTTATTTAAAGGAGCAATGCAATTATTCTAAAACTAAGTTTTTTTAACATATGCAGATCACCCTTCTCCTTCTTCCTCTTTAGCTATAGAACAGTATCCTGCTTAGGGGATATTGAGTGGTTATTCAATATAAGACGATACCTACGCCTATATTACGCCATTCTTTACACATGGTCGTTCCATTTCACAATATGTTGGATATTGCTTAGTTCTCCGATTTCTGAATTTCTAATTCTATCACTTAATGTGATTCATACAGGAACAGCTACTGTTGTTATTATTTCGCTTTGCACTCTACATTTAAGAATCTGCATTCCAGATTGTGTCCCGTAAGCAAGCGGACTTTTTTGTGCATAAACTTCGTGGTGTATGTCGCGGTATATAAATATTTCCAATTTTAGCTATTTGAACTTAGTCACTTCAAGTAACAAACAACTTTCGGGATTGGACCGTGTCATTATTGCTGGTTCCATATTCGAACCCCATAATATCTACGCTGAATTAAATCATATTTGGAAAGCTCTTAGAAACAACGGTTACCGTGCTGGGGATATACAAGTCAATCGCCATCTTCATCCACGACCACCCAAACCTCTAAAAACCGAACCTGCCGCAGAAATAGCTTTTCTTCCCTGTATCGACTAAGTCAGCAATCGCGTAGGAAAGTTTCTTCGAAAACAAAACATTAAAACAGTATTCAAACCCTGGAGTAAAATCTCACAAGTTCTTCTTTCACTTCAAGATAGAGTAAACACTATGTCATCTAAAGGTGTTTATAGAGTTCCTTGCTCTTGTAATGCTGTATACATTGGTAAAACAGGACGTTCAGTAAAAATTCACATCTCTGAACACCAGCGCTGTCTCAAGTCAGGTGTCGTTTTATCTACCAACGCGATACCGGACATAAGATCCTTTTTGATAAAACTTCCATTATCTGGAAATCCCGTTTTTTCTTTAGCAGAAAGTGTCAAGAAGTAATTGAGACTTACAAACACCCTAATAATTTCAATCAGGACGAAGGCTTTCCCCTTCCTTCTAAGTAGAACGTGTTAATTTCTAAGACGCGGCCACCGCCATTTAACCGCGACGGCACTTGCCTATAAATTCTCTCTTTCACCTTCGGATCGTTAGTAGAGTTTCGCCTCTGGCTGGCGTGGTTTACACATTGAGTTACCCTGTTCTGCTATCCCTTCCTTTGCATAAGAATTTTACATCTCGGGCGAGATGTTGGGTTCTTCGACCTCAATAATGACACGATTCAATCCCGGAAGTCGTGTGTTACTTAATGATAATGGCAGTCAAAGCCTCCGAAATCATCTTAGTCACTTCTGTCATACCCTTGCAAAGCTCCACTCTACATCTATCAGGCTGTATCGTTACTACACGACTTTCTCTTTTTTGTGTGAAGATTTGTATGTTATTATTGATTTTGATATGCTCTTTATTATGTGTAGTTAGATCTTTGACCATCTTTATTGTTGATTACTGTAAATTTTATTTGTCTACGATTCCAAGGAAAATCAAGACCTAATTCCAATTCAAAAGTGTATTTTAATCAAATTTCTTCTGTACTCATACGCTACAGTCAGGGGCGTGCTGGCCCACCGGGATACCGGGAGATTTCCCGGTGGCCTGCCACCAAAGTGGCCTGCTGGCCTGCCGTAAAAGCAAATTCGACGAATTGTTATATTAAAATAAAATAAACGTTCCCATCAAACATAATATAAAATGATTATTATTTATACATTGAAAACTCACTTGAAGTGCCTGTCCACTTAAAGGGACTTTTGTAAACAGTGTTTCATGTGTTCCTCAAATCGTCTCGGTTTTGCTGACAAGTAAATATACGAATTCAGCAGTTCTCAGTAATTGTATACTGCACGTGCATTTCGGCACCAACATAAGTATAGATTTTTTTTGTTATCGCCAGACTTTTAAATAATATAAATTTTGTTGTTACAATCTGCTGAACTGGAGTGTAGTTTGAACGTGTCCGTGTCGTGAGTCAGTAGTGACACCAATTGACTGCCCGATCCGTTTTATACGTAATTCAAAATGGATAAAAAAAATGTAAAACGTAAAGGTGGTGCTGAAAGGGAAAGGGATAGAAAAAAGAAACTTTTAATTAAAGAAGGTGAAAAGTGTTCCAAAATTGACTCATTCTTTAAAGACGTTGAAAGAAAAGGTGTCGAGAAAGGTGTTACTATTACAGAACACATAGTGGAAGAATCAGATTTGGAGGTAACTGAAAATCAGCCTTCAACATCAAAATGTGTGACACCTAGCAGTTTCAATCGCACTGAAACGGATCAAAATGTGTTTGTGCCCTTGGAAGTGTCAATTTCAAAACCAGTGGTAGTGACGGAACCAGTAGAATCAACTCCCGCATTTGAAGAAACCGACGATTACACTTTCAACTATTTTGCACCACCCAAAGAAAGTGAATTAGATATGTTTTTCAAAAAGCATCCATTGCAACCGTCAAATGATGTAGAAGTGCCGTTCGTAGCAAAAAAAGTATTTTACCGAGAAAATGGATCTTGTCGTATTTGGCTAACTTACGACTGTAGTTTGACCAAACTTTTCTGCACTGTATGTTTGGCATTTTCAAAATCCACAGAAAAAAATTCGTTTTGTCTTGGTGTGAATGATTGGAAACACATATATCAAAGAATTTCGGAACATGAATCTAGTAAACAGCATAAAAACTGTGCAGATTCCTATTTTTTAACGTTGAAACATAAAGATATAAAAAGCCTGCTCTTTTTTGACCAGAAAAAAATTAGAGATGAACAAGTTAAAAAAAGGAGATTAGTTCTTGAGCGTATTATAGAAATTATTAAATTTATTGGTAAACGTGGGTTGAGTTTTCGGGGAAGTAAACACGAAGCTGCTTATACACTGGATGACCCCACATTAGATCATGGAAATTTCTTAGATTTAGTATTGCTGCTAAGTAAATACGACGTTGTGCTCAAGGAACATCTAACAAGAATAATCCATTTAAGTAAAATAGCACATGAAAAGGCACAACAAAGAGGAGCTAAAACTCCTGGACGAGGAAGTTTATTAACCTTACTGTCAAACAATACAGTCAACTTGATTATACAAACGATATCTTTTTGTATCAAAACGTACATTTCAAAAGAAGTTCAAACTGCCGGTATGTTTTCTGTCCAAATAGATACTACTCAGGATATCTCTGTGAAAGATCAGTGCTCTATAATTTTGAGGTACGTTCTTCATGATCAAATTAAAGAAAGGTTAATAGCCCTAGAATGTTGCACAGATTCTTCTGGACAAGGTTTTGTAGAATTACTGAAGAAAGTGCTAATTAACAATAATTTAGGTATCTCTAATTGTATGGAAAATTCTACAGATGGTGCAGCTAATATGAGGGGAGAATACAATGGGTTTACAGCTTGGCTCAGTGAAAATTCGCCAGGGCAAGTTCATATTTGGTGCTATAGTCACATATTAAACTTAGTTTTATCAGACGCAACTAAATCTCCAGTTTCCGTTGCTTCGTTTTTCACTTTGATTAATTCAGTAGCTGTGTTTTTTAAAGAATCGTATCAACGAATGAACATATGGCGCGAGTCTAGTGCTCAAAAATTAATAAAACTGCAATTAATAGGTGAAACTAGGTGGTGGGCTAAACATACAGCATTATCACGAATTTTTGGAACTTTCAAGAATCATGAGCATGCCATGTACGTAGATTTAATTGTTGCTCTTATTGAAATTGAAGAAAATGAGAAATTTAATACAGACATACGATCAAAAGCCAGAACATTTAAGGAGTCATTTTTAAAATACGAAACAATTATGTTGGCTCAGATTTTTTTGAGAATATTCAGTATAACAACACCCCTGTCAAAATATTTGCAGACTAGTGGATTGGATCTTTTAAAATGTCATCAAATGGTATGTTCTACACTGACACAAATAAAACAAATCCAACGAGATATGGAAGGAGCAAAATCGGCAGCTCATAGTTTTATTACTTGGGCTTCCAATGAGTTTCTGTCTCGCGAAGTGGATGAAGAGATACAAGACAGTTTCCCCAAAAAAAGAGTGAGATACATAAAAACAATGGCAGGTGAAACAAGTCGGGACGATCCTTTACGTGATGTCAATCAGAAATTTGCTTTTGAAGTTCACAATGTAATTCTAGATCGTGTAGTAGAAAGTATGCAGACAAGATTTGAAAACAATGGACGATTGTACGCTGATTTAAGTTTGCTTTCTCCCCAAAATTTTAATCACATCAAAAAAGGCGAAATTTCCTCTGAGGCATTACTAAATTTAAGTGAAAAATTGTTAAAATTTGATAAAAATGCCACAAAGGAAAATCTACATAATGAACTACTCAATTTTGCAAACTCTTGGGACAGATTAAAAAACTCTATCGGCGAGGAATATGAATATTTTTTATATAGTACTTCACACGAAGAAAAAGGCGAAGATGAGGACACCTCAGAAAAAATAATAGGGACTTGTAATAACTGTAAAAACTGCTCAATTTGCTGTTACCGAGTACTAATACATTACAACTTATATAGTGAAGCGTACAGTGTACTAGCACTCGCTTATAAATATTTATTAACGTTACCTATAACACAAGTCGCATGTGAAAGGTCATTTTCAACTTTAAAATTCATCAAAAATAGACTTCGAAGTACTTTAAGTGATACGAATTTGGAAGCATTTTTGTTGATGTCGGTTGAAACTAGTGTTCTTCATAATTTAGACACAGAATTAGTCATTGACAAAGTGGCAGAACATAGTGCTCTTTTGAAACGGGAGTTATGCGGCGACTAAATTTTAGTTTTATTTTTGAACTGAACCGAACCGAACCGTACAAAACTACCATCAGCTCTCCAAAAATGTAAGTTTCTTTATTTCATTTTTAGGTTAACCAAATTTATATTCAGACATCTTGTACTTGTTTTCTATATACAAAATCAGGTCAGGTCAGGTCAGGTTAATAGCGGGTTACAAAATAGTTACAATGTGTAAAATCACAATATATAGCTTTATAAGAAATTTAAATGCCATGATAATAAAAGTGGCCTGAACTCTCAGTCGTTTCCCGGCCTAGTCTGATTTACCCAGCACGCCCCTGGCTACAGTTCTCTTTTAATGTTTTGAAACCATGTATTTTTAAAATATAGGCTATAAAACTCTTTGTATCACAGAGTTTGGTATAAACGAAAAATATAAGTGAAGCGTTATCGTTCTTTAAAAAAACGCAAATCTTTTGACATATTTACGCTATTTAAGCACTTTCCCAGTAATCTGCTTGAAATGTTTATAAATTAGTAGGTCAAAGTTAAATGTTGGAGCAGAAGACTGATTTCTTCTGTATACATTTAGTTAGTGGTAAATCCCACATGAAGTTAAAACACGTTCAAATTACAAAATAATTCTATCAAGTGGGCTGTGCAAAGATGACAAAGGGCAAAATTGCGTTGTAATGGAAGGACCTTCTTAAGGTTGCGTCAGGATGTCGGAATAAATAGTGAACAATATCAGCTTGAACAATTACTACGAACCATCGTTATCGGTTTACACGCTGATAACGGAAGTTGTACAGGACTGCATCTGAACAAGATGTCAATATGCAGGGTAGTTAGCGAAATGATTTATGGCTGAACAATATGGGGTTCCTTTAATTGAATCCGATACAGAAGTGGAGATGAAATTCTACGGCACTCAAACAAAACGGGATCTGACTTTTATAGGAGTAACCTGTTCTGAAAACTTGATATATCAGACAAAGTTGTAATTTTCTACAAGTGACATGGTAAGACGTCCGAAGCAGTTACATTTTCGGAATAGCAACATTCGTATCACAGCCTCCCTGATTGACGCTAACTGACTAACTATTGTTTTACTTCCTGCATGAAATCTGGGCCCGTGGAGAAAGTCGACGAGACGTATTGCCAACTCTTAGTTGCAATACCGGAGTAAATTCTCAAAGCGACCTAACAGATGATATCATGATTAGGAAACCACACGAAAGTATGAAAAAGCGGGTATAACCATGAATATTGCCAAATATGATTACTTAGTAGGAGGAAATATAAAGACCAGAGATTTGCATATAGACAAGAATGTAATAAGAGAAGTAGAAAATACTTATGGCTTATTGTCAACCCCAAAAATTGGAACGATGAAACAGTATATAAGGGTAGAAGACTAGCAGCAATCTTAAACTCAATACAGCGGGAGAAAAAGTATAAAGCAACTTACAAAGAAGCATATACTACAAAATTATTTTATCGAGTGTGAATAGGGTAAAAGTTTGAGCAATCGACAAGAGAAATAGAGGAAAATAAAATCCACAGAAACTGAGTTCTTTCGAATAAGTAGTAGGATTAGATGGTATGAATATAAAAGCAAACGTGCTGGAAGAAGTGGGATAAGACAATTAACGTGCTGAAAAGAATGGCCAAATATAGATGGTCTAGAAAAGTACTGGAGTGGCAACCACCAACAGAGTGAAAGCTGAGAAGAAGCTGCAGAAATAATACATATTTAGGAATTTGAAAGCTCCGTAAACCCTTATGCATATAAAAACAAAAATTGTCTTTAAAATTAAATAATTTGTCTCCAGTTCAAATAACACATTAATATAATTCATAATCAGAATATTGCCTTGTAAAATGTTTAAGCAGTTAAAACTGTTCAATGTTTGCTATTAAGTATCAAATGATAATAAGTTATTGATTGTGTTATGCAATTGGTAATTACTTCAGGCTTTTATTTTTAATTACTGTGGTTGCTTGTAATTTCTAGTAAAGAGCTCTGTCTGTATTTCAATTTATTAAAATTATATTTGTTATAACAGCTGTCTTTTAGGTATATTCCATATAGTTTAGGAAAATTAGTCAGCTAATTATCTTCTTATAATAATATATTTGACTTTTCGTCAGCTCTGCTGACTTCCTCAGAAAATACACATTACGTTGAAATACAATAGACTAAAAGGAAAATGAGATTAAGGTTAGATCACTTAAACAATGTATATTTACTCTTACCTTATGTAATGTCGATTGAAATTTTTAGAATGTGAAGTTGTAAAATGTTCTATGGTTAATAATAATTCTTACAATATAACTTGAAAAGAATATTTAAAACGATTTTGTATATATATAATGTCATATGTCAAAATTTTAAATTTAAATTTCCATCCCATACATACCAAAACTATCACAACGTTTAAGTAAAATATTAACAAACAAAAATCATTTTAATATTTTTTTTAAATTACAATACAATAGGAAATCATTTTTTTAACAATCTAAAAGATAAAACAAAACTTCAATCTGAATCAAATATTGTTTACCAAATTAATTGTAATAACTGCAATGCTAAATACATAGGCCAAACAAAACAAAATCTAAAAAAAAACAGTAACTCAACATAAAAATTCTATAAAAACAGAAATTTTAAACCCAAATAAACCAAATACTGCCCTCTCTGGTCATGCAGTTGATAATTATCATAATTTTAATTTTAACTCACCTAAAATATTGCAAAAAGAAAATATTTTACAAAAACGCCTTATATATGAAATGATTGAAATAAAAAAAATACAAATTCTATTAATTACAAAACCGACATAGAAAATCTTCATTCCATTTACTATAATCTTCATTAAATTTTCTTCTATAATTAACAAAGAAAAAAAACTATATCATTTAAATTACACTTAATATCAAGATATCTTTTACAATACAAAATTTTTGTATCAAGTTATATATACCTTTAAAATAAGAAAATTTTAGATTTCAAATTTTGACATATGACATTATATATATACAAAATCGTTTTAAATATTCTTTTCAAGTTATATTGTAAGAATTATTATTAACCATAGAACATTTTACAACTTTACATTCTAAAAATTTCAATCGACATTACATAAGGTAAAAGTAAATATACATTGTTTAAGTGATCTAACCTTAATCTCATTTTCCTTTTAGTCTATTGTATTTCAACGTAATGTGTATTTTCTGAGGAAGTCAGCTGAGCTGACGAAACGTCAAATATATTATTATAAGAAGATAATTAGCTGACTAATTTTCCTAAACTATATTAAAATTGACTAGCAACCCAGTGAGACAAATGTCTCATTTAAAAAAACAAAAAAGACCGTTTTTCAAATAGAACGCGTATTAAATAAAAACTGTACCCAGACGTGGAAGGTGTCAAAGTGGTACGCCGCATCGGAACATTCTGGAAGCTGTCAAAGTTGTTGCCTAACCGATCGAGGTTTTAAGGCGCAGAGGGTCGCAGCTCCGTTTGGCTGCTGAACCAGCGTACTGACACTTCCGGTTTTCGAGAAATCACGTGATTTCTCGAAAACCGGAAGTGTCACGTGACTGAAATTCGGTTCCTGACCTGACATGATCATTCCAAACATATAACTTTTATAACTTTTTTGTCTATCTCTTACGGTTTGGCTGCTGAAACAGCGTCCCGGACAGACAAAACAGCGTCCCGGACAGACAAGTCTATTAGATAAAGGATACTTTACTATTTTGTTTATTTTTAGGACCGATTTGGGTTTCCATCTGTTTTAATCCGCCTGCATAAAATCATTTCTATGGCGCGCTTAAATTTCTAATTGAATATATTTAAACATGTCATACATTTCTCTTATAGCCGATTATAATCACGGAAAATTTAAATCTTCACCTAATATATTAAATATGTAGTATATAATGAAATACTTCATGGTATTAACTCTTTTACAGTTTGAAGGATATTTTTGAAGAACAACACGTACATAAGTGTACTTTAGAAAACTTCTCGTTATTGGACTTTCGTGTCTAGCTAACATCATACACAAGTACTTCAAGTTTTAACTTTTACAAACAGTTACAAAAGGACTATGCACGGGAAACTCCATTTCCAGCACATTATCAACGCTTCTTTGTGGCTTTCCATACAGTAGCTTACACATTGTACAATGTTCATTTTAACGGTAATTTTTTTAATCTGTTTATGTCTGCTTGCTTTACTAAATAAATAAGTAAAATATTCTATTTCAAGCTTTTTCATGCAAGACTAACTATTTTATGCAACGGATGGTTACGAATCAGCTTGCTTTGAACGTTTAAAGGTTCAGATACTTAAATACATAAATATGCGTAAAATTAGTCCAACGTAATGTGCTTAATAACTCGTTTCTAATCTAAACCTAGATTTATACTATATAGAATTAAAAGCTACGAGCTGAATTACAAAGCAATCCTAAATTCAAAACCCTTCAAACTTAAATTACAAATACATGCAAGAGTTGCAAGTTTATAAAAACGGCAGGAAATTACAAATGTAACATGTGAAACTTCAACAGCTAAAGTTAGAATAAAAACACCAACTCATATAGCTGTTCTCAGTATTTTCCGTGATTTAATTTCAGGAGTAATATTTCATAGTTGTTGTAGTTATTTATCATTTTATTCTTGGTGGCACCTAACAACCGTTTTACACTACTTTGGAGACTAAAATTAATAATATTCAAACATACTTAACTCATAAAACATTCCCAGCTTGGTAGTGTGACGCTTCTTATTACAGTCGTTTGAATATGGACACATTTTCTTATTGCTTGCTTTGTATGTCAAGAAAATACAAACTAAAATTACTAGCATTATACAGGGTGGTCCACTTTTTTGTAGCAGGACTTTAATAGTATGTAGAAAAACTTATTTCAAGGCGAAAATTTCATATGAACATAGGCCCTGGAACTCTTCGTTTTAAAGATACAGGGCGTTCAAATTTTCGAAAAAATATTATTTTCTTATTACAGTATCCCAACCAAGTGAGATAATTAAACTAAATTTGGTGTGCAGCTCTATACTAAATGGTACTACATTCTGTGACAATATCAAGGCCCTCGATCGACCAGTGGCGGAGATGTGGGGTTTCGCGATAAATAAATTTAAAAATTCACTAGTACGACCCTGTTCAAAATCGAAATTTTTATTTCTTCAAAAAAAGCGTTTAATTCTCTACAAAAAATGTCTCTTCACATTTATCCATATCGCCCACGGTTGCGTAGCAATTTTCAATAGTTTGGTCAAATTCATGTTTTTTATTCAAAATAAACTCGAACTAGCTTTGAGGTAGAATATTCACTTTTCTTTACAAAATAAGGAAATGCTAGCCGTTTTTCGTACTTATGCTAATAATGGAAGAAGAAATTAAAGAACTTTATTTTTCCACGACCGGGAGTAGAAGTCGGTTTCTACAGCATCAAAATTGTGACAGAAGTAAAACATTTGCTCCCTAGAGACAAAATAAGACAAAAATTTCCCTAGGGAGATTTCATTATGACTGACACAACAATTATGTCAAATTCGGGATTATTAGGTTAGGTTTCGCGTCAGTTTTGACATAAACTGACGCAAAACCTAACCTGCTAACCTCGAATTTGATATAAATGTGAGCTCTTGTCATAATGACTTACAGTGCCATCAACTTTAAAATTTGCCAAAGGCTACTAATTTTAAAATAATTGTAACTAAAATGTCAATAAATGACGTTTAAAAAACGAGTTTTCGTTTTAAATCTTCTTGCAATGTGAAAAAAATAGTATATGAAACTCGGAGAGAATGCTATTTTGCTTCAGTGCAATTTCTGACTCTCGGGCTTCGCCCTCGAGTCAGAAATTGTACCTCAGCAAAATAACGCATTTCTCTCCCTCATTGCATAATCTACTATTTCAATGTCCAGTAATAAGTAATAAAGAATGTAACTTATTTAATTAGAATATTCTACCCCAAAACTAGTTCGAGTTTATTTTGAATAAAAAACATGAATTTGACCAAACTATTAAAAATTGCTACGCAACCGTGGGAGATACGGGGAAATGTAAAGAGACATTTTTTGTAGAGAATTAAACGCTTTTTTTTGAAGAAATAAACAATTTCGATTTTGAACAGGGTCGTACTAGTGAATTTTTAAATTTATTGATCGCGAAACCCCACATCTCCGCCACTAGTCGATCGAGGGCCTTGGTATTGTCACAGAATGTAGTACCATTTAGGATAGAGCTGCACTCGAAATTTAGTTTAATTATGTCACCTGGTTGGGATGCTGTAAAAAGAAAATTATATTTTTTCGAAAATTTGATCGCCCTGTATCTTTAAAACGAAGAGTTTTAAGGCTTATGTTCATATGAAATTTTTGCCTTTAAATAAGTTTTTCTGGCTACTATTAAAGTCCTGCTACAAAAAAGTGGACCACCCTGTATAGTTTCTACTATTTTTAACTTTTCTTCTTTACAAATACCCTGCTTTACACGCAATAGACCTGCACCTGACAACTTTGTTTTCACGCAGCTCTCCAACAAAAACAAACATATGGAAATCGCGGGAATGATTTTATTTGAATAGTTTATCCCTTGATTTTTCGGCTGGAATATGCAAAGTTTACACTAGAAGGGGATGAAAATGTAAATCATTTATCTAAATCTGTACTTGCAGAGCTTGTAGGTAGGAAATGTAATAATCACCTACGCCTAATCGTATTATTCGGTCGGTTTAGCCTCAACCCAAACTGCCGTGCAAACCCAGCATGATTTTGTAAACATTATCAACTTATATTTTAACGCATATACTCACGCCTGCTTTTGATGTCTTGCAATGATTATTTTTTTAAATAATAGCAAACAACTTGAATGGCAAAAAAGCATTTTCAATTGATTTCTAGTTTATTTTAATATGAAAAGTATATGCGTTGTTTTGTATATTTTTAAATACAGTATCGACTCTCAAAACCAATACTTTCTCTGAAGTTAATAATTATATAGACATCAACAACGCTTAGTTGGATGCTACATTGATTTTCCTAACATCAGCCAAATGTTCTGAATATTCTAATGAACTTCTACATCCTCAGTTACGTAGTTTTGTCTTAAAAATTAGACAAGTCTTGCTGCAAGATTTTACACATAATAGCTATTTATGCAACAAATGCTAAAAGTTGATGTTTATGCACGAGACATGAAAATTATGAAACGAAGCCGAAGGCTGAGTTTCATTACATGTCGAGTGCAACACCACTTTTAGCACGAGTTTGCATACAAAATTTTTTCTACGACCTTAAATTTGCTGTTATTAATCCATAAATGTCGATTTAACAAAAGTTTGCATTTATGACAGTTATAATTTATGTCATAATAAAGAGATGGCCTTGATGCGCTGGTAAATGTTTGTGGAGCCAGTACTGTCAAAGTCAGTTATCAAAGGTAATTATAATAGTACACATCTGACTCTATTCATTACATAGCGCTTCAATTATTTAAAACACCCTTTATCTGTAACGCAAGAAGTAACTAGAAAAACTTGACAACCTCACTTCCAGTTCGAAATTTAGTTTTATAACCTCACTTCGCTTTATAACACATGTGCTAAAAGTAAACAGCTGATCTCATTTTAAACACGCTAAATTATAAAACGTCACTTTTAGTGAAAAAAGCTAGCGCTAAAAGGTTTACTTTTAGTGGTGGTCGTAGAAAAAGACAATTATTATTAGATACTAATATAACCATTCTTTTCTTTGTCTCTCATAATATCAGGACTTGGTAATTGCATATCTTTTAACTTTCTTCGACGTTTAACATTGGTAACGTCAGCGTCAGCGTCGCTATAAAAGAATTCTTCGATATTTTTAAAATATTTAATTTCCTGCAATATATAGGCACTTTAGTGGAAACCACCGGTCTACAGTTCTATGCAGTTCATTATTTCTTTCAAGGTACACTTTCTTGTCAGCGCCAACATCTTGGATGTTTTAATGACATAGTTATCAATTGATTAAAGAATCTTAGCTTTGATTGAAATTTCTTACAAATGTTTCTAATAATTACTTGATATTAAGTAAAAACTACATAATTTACTGTCGCGACAATTTTGTGATAGTTAGAACTGTCAAGAGATCTTAATTGCTGTTTGTTTCTTATTTCCAAGCAGTCGATACTTACTAGGTTGATTGCTAAAAATATAATTACTATTTATGTAAGTTTCTTGCATTTCAGTGAATTTTTTTATATCACTACTATATTTTCTTTGTAAATTGATAAAGCGAATTCAAAAGGGGCTTAGGATTGACAAAAAAAGTACCCGATCTAGAATGTAGACCCTGACAAAATATTCTGCCATGAAAAAACAATTGACTGCAGAATACTATAGAGCAGTAGACGACATTAAAGTTTCATGATTACTTTTTTTTCCTATAGTGTATGGCATCAAAATTACATGCAACTGTCAAAATTTTTGCCTCGCCATGTATAACAATTTATTTCGATTAATTCATGAGTGTTAATTACTTTTTTTTACAATAAAGGAACTCTGCATTCACCCCAAAAATTCGTAATTGGATTTCCAACAGATTTTCACATTTTAGAGTCTCCTGAACCCAAAAAACATATTTGTTTATTGGTCTGTCTGTCTACCTGTATGTCTGTGATCGGAATAACTCAAAAACAAAAGAGGTATGGCGTTGAAACGTTATATATAAGTTTTGTGTACTATCTAGTTGTGACAACAAGCTTTTGAAGAAAATCGCATAACCGGAAGTATGATGTTTACTCTTGTGTTACGTTTTATTTGCGTAGCCGTTCAATTTCGCATTCTGTAGTATTCGGTTCGCTGTTGCGCATCTCTTCGCACGATAGTTCTGTGAGCGCGCCGTTTTGTATTTCGCGCGCTTGTGGCCCGCCTACCTGGGTGACCTTGTTTGAATTGCGCTTTTGTTTCGGAGCGTCCTTTTCAGCTCTCTCCCGGCAAATCGACATCATAATGGTTTAGCGTTTGAAGAGTTTCGGTAGAATTTGTGAGTCTGCTGTTGGTTTTTGATTGTGAAATGTAAGCCTACACCTTTGAGTGGTTTCGGTGTCCCCGAGCTCACTTTGAGGAAAATTTGATTCCTACGCCTTCGGCGGATTTTGTATGCGACCACGTGCCGTCACATATTGCCTGGAATTATTCCAGGGTGAGTATTTTAGTCGCTCAAGACCTCTTATACTTCTGGTATGTTATCGTGGACCTTTGTTTCCCCCCTTTACAGCAACTAGTGCTGGAGAGCCAGGCAACTAGTGCTGGTCTTGAACTAACGCTCCCTTTTGTACCGTTTTTGTAGAATTTGTAATTTTTGAAAATTTTTGACAAATGCTTATAAATTAGAAATAAAATTTTTGGTTAATTATAAGGTCACTGTAACTGGGAGTGGTGTGCGTGTATCACACCAGATTTTTTTTCTTCGATTGCGTACGTCGTGAAAATGCGAGCAGGGTCGGTTGTCTATGGCACTAGCCCCTAGATTCGGAGATTCTGAATTCTATTTGATTGTCGCGGATGTCTTTAATATTTTATACATTACAAAATTAAAACGTAATGGGCCGAGGGAATTATCGTGTTCCTGATGATATCGACACTTTACTTTTGTTTTATGTAATTATGAATTTTCTTATGTGTATTTAAATCTTCTGCTATTTTTATGTTGGTTGTGGTAAATTGTGTAAATGTAAGATGGCAAGGAAAAGCATGATAGCAATTCCAGTTCAAAACTTTATTTTAATCGGATTTATTCTGTCCCAAGCTACTCCTATGCAGGTAAATTAAAAATGTTGCTTCCTTTTAAATCTTTTAAACCATGCTAGTATCTTTATAATCTACGTTAATAAATTGTTTAACGCCCTTTACATCAAATTTTGCAAGCATGTAACAATATCATTTCCAACATTGACTACAAGCAGTCGATGTCATTCTATACGCTGATAATAAAAATTTCTTTAGCGATGCATCGAGACAAGGTGTCAATATGCAGGGTGTTTAGAAAAACGATTTATGGCGGAACGATATGGGGTTCGTTTAATTAAATCTGATACAGAAATAGAATCGAAATGGGATCTGAATTTTATATGGGTGGGATGTTCTGGGAGCTGTATATGTTCGCCAATCGTAATTTTCTAAAATTGGAATGGTAAAGCATCCCAAACAGTTATATTCGCGAAACAGTAACACTGATATTACGCACAACCTCGATCGTTGACACTAACTGACTAACTACTGATCTACTCCCCGCCTGAAATATTGGCATAAGAAAATCAGCAAGACGAATTACCTGCCTCTTCTCTCTTATCTGGTGGCTTCAATTCTTAAACCGAACAGATGGTTTCAAATGCATGTATGATTGGGACACCACACGAAATTATGAGAAAGTGGATCTATCAATGAATGTTGCAATGTGTGGGTACTTATTGATAGGAAATATAAATACCAGAGATTTGAGTAGAAAGAACAGCGCAATCCGAAAGGTATAAAATTGCAAATACCTACGAGTTATTGCCGATGACAAAGATGAGAATGCAGGAAAAGTACCTACTCCCTAAGAAGTAGTAAGCGATAAAGATTAGAAGGGTTAAAAATTTACGTATTAGATAATGAATATGAAAAAAAAAACATGGAGCAAGAAGGGGGTGAAGAAAATTAACTTAGTTAAAAGAATGCAAGAAAATAAACTGCATTAATTACGTGTATTCTTCATAGTATACCCCAAAATAGTAAAGGATAAATTAATGAAAACAATAGAAAATAAAATGGATTATGAGTTCATGAGTAAGCGGCTTTTAGAGCAAATATACAAACCAGTGATAACATATGGTATATGTATATAATAAAAAATGTAATGCAGGAAAAAGGTGAAGAATTATTACAAACAGTCGTAGACGTAAGTGCTTAATTTGGTAGTATTTATAAGAACTGGATGTACCAATAAGCTAATATACCGATGGGGCCACAATTATATATAACAGCAATGAGATAACATGAACAAGAAAATAACACGTATTGCTTGAGTAGAAAGAGATAAACATAGTAGTAAATATTCGAGTAGGTATGGCGCTTATTTTAATTATGACATAAGTCAACTAATCATGCCTACTAAAATAATTGTATCGTATGGTCATCTCTTTCTTACTCAAGCATTCTATTTTGTTGTTCATGTTATCTTATTGCTGTTATATACCGTGTGTCCACAGGAGTACGCACCATAGAGATAAGATAATGCTAATAGAATATAAATATCAACCAGTGCTATGACCACCGTCCCTTTTCTTGTACCATTTATAACAATATTGTTTCATACAGTGGCGAGTCAGAAGCCAGAAAACAACGTTTTATCGTGCCGGCGATTCCAGCGTTAGCCGATCTTTCTATTCTATTTGGTTATCCCTATGGTGCGTATTCCTGTGGACACACGGTACCTATATAATTATGGCCCCTTCCGTATATTACCAAAAGTATGTATATTCAAAATAGTAAAAGCAAAGCACAAATACCAGGAAGGGAATCAAACGAGTTCAAAATGGTAAGAGGAATAAAACTAGAAGACATTTTATGCCCGTTATTGTTTATAGTAGTAACTGATAGACTGTATTCTTGCAATAACATTTCAAGCGTTAAGCATAGTGTTCTCTAAGAAAACATTTTTAATAAAAGTTCAGTTTTAGTTCTGACGCGGACAGATCGCCATATTTCAACTTTTTTCATAAGGCTCAAGAACCCAAAACGCTTTCGATTTAATGCAGTCTGAAGCTCCAGATGCCGATACCTAATAAGTTTGAAAAACTCTTTTAAGTGATCGAATTGGAAATTTAGTTATTTTCATATTTTTTACTTTAATTAATGGTATCGACAACGAAAATAGTGTTTTTGCAGTGACGTTCATATTACTAACAATTTTCAAGTTATTAATGAGACAAATTTCTATGGAAAACTGTATGAACTTTGCACAATTAAATGTTCTTATTTCGTAGTAATAATTAATCCAATATAATTGGAGTTCTTCCGAGTAAATAACTTTTACCAGTTTGTGCATAGCTATGACAATGCGTATTCGAAACAGTAATTATTTCATAAATTACATATTCTGTTCAGAAAGCAGAAAGCAGTTCAATGACACACCTCATTAATTATGCAGAGCTAAAATGAGGAGTTTTGTTTAATTTTGATCTACAGAGGACGGTAAGACGTAAAATTCAGGATGGTAATTGCATGGTTTACAATTTCTTCCCAACAAAGTTTGCTTTACTGTGCTGAATGTGTAATAGAGACTAAAAGTGCCTCAGTGTCACATAAAATAAGGTAATTTAGTTGCAAAATTATTCATCTTGAGTTTAAAGGGCTGAGCTTATGAGTTTCAACAACAATAAAAATTGTTATAAGATATAATAGAAATAGATAAATTGACTATTGTACAGGTTATGTTTATTTGACGAAATATGTCAGAATTGTGGCTTTATGGTGTTGAGCAATACGTGACGCTAGTCGAAATTCTGGGGGCATTCGCTGCTTCCGTGTCTACATACGAAATAAAACATGCAAATATGGTTTTCCAATATATGCACCACTGTGAACGGTTAGATACTATAGGCTTGTAAAAGCAACAACTGAATGAACTATTGGCTTATAATTATTACAATACGATAATTACTATTTACATTCGCTTTGACATGCCAAACCGAGCTACGCCCGAAGCTAATATCCAAAACCAAACAATGCTACGCTACTGATTAAAATGTTTGTTAATATGCACGAATTGGATATCAAAAACAGTATTATAGGCCAAATTGTTAAAATCGACATTAACAATGCTATTTACTACAAAGTACATAAATGCAATAGGACGCTTATAAGAAAATATGAGCTGCGTATTCCTTATGGTTTTAGAGATCGCAATAACCTCAAAATTTAATAACCCTATTAACATTCTGGTAGAGTTCTTTTTTAAGCGTTTGTTCCTGTTGCGTATATGCATACGCATCAATATTGCCTAATAACAGTGATTTTCAAAGTATAGAACGCGAAATATAAAATATAAAATATATATGGGTACATATTAGTGCTGCAATATACAGATTGTCTGCTAGTACATACTAGGTACACACGGCAACTAGATACAGAGGCGGTTTATTTGTCTGACCGTCTCTGTATCTAGTTACCGTGAGTACTAAGTAGCTACAGACAATCTGTATAGTATGATCAAAAATTATTTTCATTTAGTATGACTATGACCAAAGCATGGGTGGCTTGTAAGAGTTTACGAGCAACCAAAGAACATAACCGTTATAAAATCCCTTGCTTAAGTTCACAAGGCACATTAACCCAACAAATGCTGGATATTTATCTACAAAGACGACGTTGTGTAACCCGAAATTTAATTCTAATATTGGCAATGAATAAAGAACAACTGATCAATTGTATGATTATATAATTTTTTAGCCGACATATATTTATTTAACATTTTCTATAAATTCGAGATTTTACTTCCGAATATCGAAACAACCGTTACCATCGAGAGCCTTCAGTAAATTTTGTAGTCGGCCCTGCATCAAAATGGTTCGAAACGTCAAAGTCAAAGTCGTAAATATTAATTTTATTTCTTTCTCCAAAAACTCAACTGAACAAGGAATTATGTTACTAGCGTTTCTTCAAATATTTTTTATTATTATAAAACACATTTTTTAGGCACCCGTGCTGAAAATCATTTATTACTGGACAATTTTTTCTTTACAAGGCTATTTTGACAAATTTACGTTTTGATTGGTTTGCAATATTTTTTTGCTGTGGTTACTAAGGAAATTAAATCCGTATATCTCTAAATTTTTGACAAAGGTACGTATAATGGTTCTTTCTTATTGTAATGTTTCCGTATCTAGGTAAAATTAAGAAAAAACACGGGCCCCTAAAAAATTTACTTAACTCATCCAAAAATGCCCTTTACAGGACTTGAATGCCTTCAGGTCCTGCCTTCGCCATCAGCCGGAAATGTGCCTACGTGTCGTGCAAAATGATTTTTCTGGGCTATTACTTAAGGGTTTCTGAAAGCTAAAAAGTTTCTAGTCATTATATAGCACCGTAAAAGCGCTGAGTAACTGTGAAATCGTAGTTGTTGTGGACGTGATTACACGTCAGGAGGCTAAAATTTATACTACAAAGTATTCAGAAGAAAGAAATAAGAGAGTTTAATGCCAAAGTGGGAGAAACAGCAAATGATGGTCACATAAGAAACGTGCTTGAAAGATATGGAATTGAAAAACGAAACGAAACGGGCGAAAGGTTGCAAATTTCTGTACAAGCAATCCTCTTACGATTACAAATACTGTGTATAAACAACATATTCATATGAATTCATATTAATACGAACACACTGGAGAACATCCATAAATAACTCAAAAACTTCTTGGGGCGGCATGTGAAAGCGACCACGGCTTACTTATGTAACGATTTCACCTGAATCTGAAAATTTCTACGAAAAAAAGTATATCAAAGAAACTAAAAATTCACGATGAGAACCAATTTGGCAAGATATTGGAAGACAGACTAGAGAATGAACCCACTTTAGAATCTCCAAACAGAACAACCGAAAACCCATAAAAAAGGGCGAAAACCTCTATTTTGAAAAATGTGATTGAATTACCAAATAAAATGCCCTCAACCACAAACACATCAACTATGATTGTTAGACATAACTCTGCAAATGATAGAAGAACGACAACAAAAGAGCAGATACGCACAGGTAAACCAACAAATACAACGACAATGTGAAAAGACAAAAACGACTATCTAAAGACTAACTGTGCTAAAACAGCCGAAAATAACAATACGAAAGATCTATTTAGACTTAGGCAAATAAACAGAGAATGTGGACTTCGCACGTGGATTGTTCAAAACAAAACGGGAGAGAAAATCAGAGACATCCAGGGAGTTCTAGAAGCCAGGAGATGATCTTGCGAAGAATTGTTTATTTACGACACAAATGCAGCAGATGTAGAAATGGGAGAAGAGAAATAATATCATCTAAAAGAAGTATTTGACGATTTTCTATGGAAAAGCTCAGACCTGAGAAATCACCAGGTATAGACAATATACTCTCAGAAATGATTAAAGCCATGGGCGAAGGAGAAATGGACATATTTCGTTAGATTATGTGAAAAATATGGACGACTGGATGCTGGCTGAGTTCATTTCATTACATAAAAAGAGCTCCCTGGAACAGTGGTGTGAACATTACTGTCTAGTCACAGTGCTGTCTTATGTGAGTAAAATTTTACTAACTATTATTAACGAAAGGCTAAAAATCTATATATCGTAGCAAATACCACCGGCATGAGCAGGTTTTGTAAAAGTTTGAGGGACTCGTGAACGCATTCTTAACTGCGTTAAATTATAAAAAAGTCCCGTGAAATTAACAAACCGGTGTTTACTTATTTTGTGGATTATAGCAAAGCATTCTCTAGCCTGCAGTGAGAGAAATTATGAACGTTAGAATAGAAAAACAGCTATTCAATTTCTATAAAGTCAAAAAAGGCGATAGGTAGGAGTAAATACTATCGCCTTACCATACAATATGTGTCGAGAATATATTATGAGAGAGATCCAAAAAAACTAGAATAGAGTTATCGTCATAGCAGAAAAACGAATCAGCAACTTATGTTATGCTGATGACACTGCATTACATACAGAATCAGCGCAAGAATTGGAAGAACTATTAATACTTTTTGAGGAAGGAAGCAACAACTGCAGACTAGATATTATCTATGAGAAGACCAAAATTGTAATTGTCGATAGACTAGAAAATAAAAGGCCCAGCGTAAGGTAAATAGAAAAATACCAAGTTGCACACCAGTACGTGTATCTAGGAGCTATTTACTAATATTGGCTGTAATAACCCGAAATTAGACGCAGGTGAGAGATGTCGAAAAAAACACTTAACGACCTACACAACACATGGACGAATAGTGATATAACTTGAAACGCCAAAAAAAGAAGTTATCTAAACGTGAGTTTTCCCAGTTTTGTTATATGGTGCAGTCTTGGAGTTTTGTCCTAAGAATCCAAGGCCGAGGAAAAATCGATGCTCTAGAAATGCGGTGTTAGTGGCGAATTCTGCGAATCCCTTGGACCACCAGAAGAACAAATGAGTCAATCTTAAGAGAAATTAAAGAGCCTCAACGGTTATCCCAAATAGTGTATTCCGGCATTCTTAAATACTTTGGCTATATAGCAAGACGCGACGAAGACAACTTCCAAACACTTATAGTTCAGAGTAAAATAGAAAGAACCAGAATAATCGACCAAATAAACGTAAAAACTCACACCTCCGCACATTAGGTTTCGCATATCTCTAGAAATTGGGTAATGGCAAACCGTGAAAAGAGCAACTAAAGCTCGTGAATAAGACCGATCACGACTACTCTGTCAAGAAGATACGAAGAAGAAAACGTTCTGTGATTGATTGTATTACATAATTTCATTTAAGTACTCTATTTTCGTAGTCTCAGCTGCATTTTGCTGAGATATGTGGTCTCCTGTTCTTCGCTTATATTCCTTAATTGTATATAATCATTAACGTTGTTCTTCTATCTTCCAATTATTCATCATATTTTCCTCAGTGATCCAAACAGATAGCACTCCAACCCTTTTGTGACAGCCATTCAATAATCACGTTTAAATTTTCTTATTTCTAATATTTCTCGGCTGTAGCTAATTATGGAAAGGATTAAACAACAGAATTTTAGTTAACGATAAACTAAGAGTAACTATAAGGCACATTTATCGGATAAGTTCTTACATATATTACAGACCAATCCAATTTGATTATTTTGGATCACGTGTGTCAATTTGACAAATCAGATTACACTTGCAGTGAAAATGACCCTAGGGTGATTGCCAATCACCATGGAAACTACATAATTAAAATTCAGCAGTATCCCATGACAAGTAAATAATGAAGTGTCAAAATAATCTATCAGAAAAATGGTTTCTCGCTTCACCGCGGCCAGTGATAATTTTTTATAATTTTGACAAATAATATCCCTCAAGTGCGTTACTTTTAAGAAATAACCCTCGGCTGCACCTCGGGTGATTTCTAGCGAACGCTCTTTCGGGTGGTTATTTGTCAAAATTATTGCAGGTAATTTCACTGCCCTTGGTAAATTATAGCTGGAAATCACTCAATTTGTAGTTGTATTAAAGAAAGGCTGTCACACGGCTTTAGAAATGTATCATTATTAATTTTCAGAATAATCCGCTAACTTTACTTTAAGTAATCTTTCCATAGTAAACACATTTATCGAATGCTTTTTCTGGTATAAATGTTTTTATGGCGTAAAGTCCACACAAACGGAACTATTAGCAAACAACATTTTTCTACCCTTTCGCGCGGTGTCACACTTTAAGCATACAACCTACCAATGCAATTACGACTATGTCGTCAGCAAACCTCAGGTGTGATTATCTTTTACAGTTGCGAGCCTTACCGATATCTACGACGGCGTTAGTGAAGAGTTTGGTAGAGATAGTGTCTCCCTGTCTTATTCCGCGTTCTACGTTTATGGTCTCTGTTTCTGTATGTATTTGTACCCTCGGTGTAGCATTTTCGTAGACAGATAAGATTAATATAGCAAAAGTCGATCCGGCATCTTTTGGGTGCATTTATTAGTGCTCATTTCTGTAGTGTCAAATGCCATTTCTAAATCAACGAAATACCAAATATACAGATTGGTGGTATACCTGACTTAGTATGTAGGTATGTATATGATCGATTGTTCTGTATCCCTTCCTGAATTCCGCTTGTTCAGATGGTTGGAAAAAGTTTAGACGGTGTGATATACTGTTTGTAATTATTTTCGTGAGGAGCTTAGAAAGGTGGGACATTCGAGAAATAGGTCTATAGTTTTTAAGGTCTTCCTTGTCATCTTTTTCCTTGGTCTAAACAGTTATTAAATAGTTGTTCTAGATGTTATAATCTACACCAGCTTCCTAATATTATCAATTCGATTACTACTCCATCAGGTCCTGATGCTTTATCGTTTTTCATAGATTTAAGCGCAATTTTTCTCATATTATTGGTGGTACGCATTTCACCTGAGTAGTATTTTGTTTTCGATCGGATATACGTCAGGAGCAGGTCTTTGAAATGAGTATAATGTCTGATAGAACTACTCAATGTGTCTGAATATGTGTTCCCGTTTTTCAAGATGTCTTCTGTCTTCGTTTATCAAGTTTGTGATATTTGTTTTTCCTTCCGCTGTCTGCCTTTTGAATATGTAGTTTATGTTTAGGATTAAAGGTAGCGATATAATTTTCCCCGGTATAAGGAGTTGAGTAAAAATCAAGGCTCGCGTGAGCAGGTTCGCTTTCCTGAAGTAGACCTATCCCCTACCGGGCTCGTAGGGCGATGTCCACCTGCTATCTAAAACTACTGACATTATTAGTTGATACAATAAAGCTGTCATTCATTAAATTGCAAAAATGTAGCTTTTGTGGTCGTGGAAGAATAGCGTATATAACCTGCTCGAAAGTGTATCTTATGCTGGTATTTTAAGTAACTCGGCTTTGCTAAGCTTTGCCTCGTTTGTCAAATATACTCTCGCGATATATACTATGATCAAAAATTATTTTCATTTAGTATGGCTATGGAGTAGTTTCTAATTTATGAATGTAACTATAACTCACTTACAAATCAAATGTGTAATTGTATTCATAAATTACGAACTATTGCATAGCCATACTAGATGAAAATAATTTTTGATTATACTATATGTGACTTTCGTGACTTGTCATGTCACATACTATAATAAACTTGTATCATTATTTATCTACACATTCTAAACAATCCCTATTTTTATTCTATAATTATTTCTATAATATCATACGTTGAAGAACAGAAACATTACAACAGTAAGGTCACTATAGTGACCTTATACAACAGTAGAGACCCTTAAATAAGAGACTGGACAATTTGTCGCCAAATTTTGATTGGTGCGGCCATTTTATATCACATTTTTAAAATTGATGGTTTTAATAATAACAGAGTGGTCTGTGATAATAATGAAATGTCAAACATGTCATTCACATGCTTTGAATAAACAAGACATATTAGCGGTTTTGCGGATAATTTTTAAACACAATGACGGGTTGCTGTGTACCTGGGTGTCATAATTCTACCAGAAAAGGAATTAAAATGAGAGCATTCCCTCGAGATGCAAATAGAAGAAGACAATGGGCAGATAACATTGGGAGAACGAATTGGACCCCTAAAGATAGTTCAAAAATTTGTAAAGTACCTTCATGGAATTATTTCCCTATTAGGTGATGTTAATCAAATACATTTTCAGACACATTTTGCTCCGAACATGTGGGAAAAACCAAGAGTAGATGGTAAATTGGCGTTGAAATGTAATGCGGTTCCCACAATTTTTGGAGAGCGCAATGTACAGAATCAGGAGGCACCGGTTAAATTAACTGGAAACTCGAAACATAAATATGATATCAACCAACACGTACAAAGAGAACTACCACATGAGGTAGAAAATATTTTTGATATATTTATTCATATGAAACTGGAAGTTTTTATCATTTTAGATACCTCCAGATGATAATATTTCTATGTACTAGCACCATGATAAGTATTATAGAACAACAAAATATAAGTTCACCAAGTCCTGAATCGGAAAGATTAGAAAAATTACTCAAAATTGTGAGAGAACAACGTTGTGTGATTGAAACAATGAGGAGAAAATTAAAAGCAGCGAAGTATAGGGAAAAAGAACTGTTGAAAAGACTTGAGGAACAAGCAGGAATAGATTTAAAGACATTGCTATGCGTTTTTAATAAAAATCAGATCCGTGCTTTGCAAGGATATTGTACGAGTAGCAATAAGAAACCAAAAATTGGAAAATGGAGTAATAAAACTATACGAAAAGCTTTACAACTTAAATTTGCCTGTGGGAACAGAGGATACGATGAACTGTTAAAACAAAATTTTCCAGTTCCATGTCTCAGAACACTAAGAAGAGCATTAGAAAACCTGACATTTTCTAGTGGAGTATCTGAAGAAATATTTGAATTTCTTAAAACGAAAGCTGCACACTTTAAAGATGAAGCAGATAAGGAATGTGCTCTTATTCTTGATGAAATGGCTATCACAGAAGCCACCACATATGATACTGCTACTAATTCGTATTTGGGAGATGTAACACTTCCTTTTATCTCCGGTAAAGCTACACATGCTTTAGTTTTCATGCTTGGGGGGATAGCAAGCAGATGGAAACAAATTGTAGCTTACTACTTTACTAGTGATGGATATAATGGTGCTGTCCTAAAACCTATAATAACTGATATAATTAGTAAAGCAGAATCTATTGGATTACATGTAAATAGTGTAACATCAGATATGGGCGCTATAAATCAGGCTTTGTGGACAGAATGTGGTATCGCTGCTGGAAGGTATTCAAGGGTAACCAATTGCATAGAACATTTCTGTGGTTCGTCAAAAAAATTGTATTTTTTGGCAGATGTTCCACATATTTTAAAGAACATTCTAGAGTCTCTGTTAAACAATAAAGTGTTCTACTTGCCAATATCCATTCAACAGAAATACAACTTACCTACCAACGAAGTCCATGGAAAGCATTATACTGAACTCGTTCAAACTCAAGAGGCATTAGAGTTTATGATCGCACCTAAATTAAGTTTAAGTGATATAGAAAAACGCAACCATTTTACCAAAATGAGGGTTAATAGGGCAAAAAATCTTTTGAGTGCAGATATTAGTGCTGCGTTAGAACTTTTAGCAGATGAAAACACTGCTCCACAATATTTAGCGACAGCATTTTTCATTAAAACAGTAGCAAGGTGGTTTTGTATAATGACGTCTCGACATCCACAAATAGCATTAGGTCGACATAACTTAAATAAATTCACTGAAACGATAACATTTCTAGAGGATGTCATAGTATTATTTGAGAATTTACAAGTTGGAGAGAAGGGACATTTTAAACCAATGCAGAGGGGTCTAATCATTTCCACCCGTTCTATTATTGACCTGACCTATTATTTGTTGGATAATAGAAATTTTAAATTTATTTTGACAGGACGTTTTACGCAAGATTGTATTAAAAATTTATTTTCTGTAATTCGTTCTAAAAATGTTATACCTAATGCTCTACAATTTAAAAATGATATTAAGCTCATTGCAGTTTCCCAATATATGCGAGAAATAACTACTTCAAATTATGAAAGTGACGATAGAGAATATCTGACAATTTTTTTAGAATTTTTAAAAAATAAAGAAAAGTGTAATGAATCTACCACTAACCAGCAAGATTTGCAAAGAGTCATAACAACTCAACCCGTGGAAAATTATCTAATCTTGAAATGAATTCTTTGTACTACGTGGCTGGATACATCGTAGCCGGAATACAAAAAAGATGCACAAACACTGTTTGTAAAAATTGTATAGCTTCTGTTGGTTCAAAAAAACCAACAAAATATTCATATTCCAAATTAGTGCATTTAAGATGTTATAACAAAGACACGTTATTTTTTTGTAATGAAGAAACTTTTAAATTTTTCCTCAATATGGAGTATATTTTTAGAAAATATAGAGATGCCCTCAAAAATAAAATTGCCAACCCAACTCAATTTTTATGTAACCAGTTTTCACTTCTTAAAATTGATCGTATTTTAAATTGCCATAATTTAAAGGACAAAATAATTAAAAGGTTTGTTCGGTTTAGATTAAAAATTTCTTGTAAGAAAAAGAAAACAGTTTCAAAACCACACGGAAGTAAAAGTGTTGCAATGCATATGTTAATAAAGTAATTGTTTCTAACACGTTTGTGTTTATTTTTCTGTCTTTTTAGTAATAAGTCTACTGTTATGGCGTATTTCACTATTTTGTTTATCAAATACCAATCATTTTGATAAATAAAAAACCTAAAACAGACAGTAAGCCATTATTTCAAATTTCGCGCTTTTATTGTGATATAAAATGGCCGCCTTGTCCAGTCTCTCATTTAAGGGTCTCTATACAACAGCAGAGCCAGTAGATATAGAGAGTACCGTCATTCTTTGATCCGCGAAAATGCCGCTATCGCCGCCATTTTTGTTCCCATCAGCAATAACTGATTGAGTCATGTCTAAAATTTTACTTGAAATTGGCAAGACTGTAAGTCTATGTCAAATTCGAGGTTAGCAGGTTATGTTTTGCGCCAGTTTGTGTCAAAACTGACGCAAAAACTAACCTGCTAACCTCGAATTTGAAATAGACTTACAGTCTTGCCAATTTTAAGTAAAGTTTTTAATTGCCAACAAACGTCACATTGACGCAATTGTGTTACAAACCTCAAAGTGACGCATATGACAGAGGAAGAAACATGGCGGACGTGGCGGTACTCTCTATATCTACTGGCTCTGTACAACAGGATTAAACTACCCCATCTATCAATAATCTGGAGCATTTTTTCAAAAATGTATTTCAACGTTGCTATTAATTATATAGATATTTAATGAATTCTGCTGATATACTTTCAGGGACACTCGCTTTTCTATAACTTATATATATAGGCCGTTTTTTATTTAAAGATCCACCAACGTCGCATGTTCTTTGAAAGAAATACGTGGCAACATGGCTAGGGTATTTCCACAACCAGGACTCAAAATTGAGGTTAGGTTTTTAAATGTAAATTGTAAACTGACATTTGGCCCCGCGGAAGTTTGAGCATTTGAATTATTTAAAATTAGATTTACGGTACGGATTTACCGGATGGTGTAATGTGTAATGCAGAGGGGTGTTACAGATTCTGTGGGATATCATGTTTTCTGACGGAGGAGCCATAAAATTCCTTATTTTTTCGAGTTATGCAACTGAGACTGACTGAGAAAACACGATCGATGTACAAATGTATAAATCTTTCCACCAATTCTCACAACTGGACGAAAATAAGGTACTTTGTTCAAAGTGAAGTGTGGCCAAATAATGAATTTATAACCAAATTCATGTTCAACACATTTTGCATTTTGCACATTTGACAGAAGGGGTGACGTCTAGTCCAAGTATACAAATTTTATGTTTCGGAAACCTTCTTTGTATCTTAAATACATTTTTAAGAATTTAATTCGTTTCGCCGTGATGTATGGCCTTTCGACAAGAATTTTTCTATTATTTTCCGTTTTATATTTATAGCCCATGGCTTTCAACATTTTATATAACAATGATCGGGATCCTTTATACTGCAAAGTGTCCCGTGCAAATGTTAACAATTTTGTTAGAGTGAAATATTCTCCACTTCGTTTATAATCATAAATTTTGAGACCTAATTCTTTCCGAAAGAAATGGTCATAAAAAAATGGAGATTTTTAGGGCCACCGTAAGTTTTGGAAGTTTGTACTTCCTTGCCGGCATTAAAAGAGTGTAATATACGGCGGACAGTACATCTAGACACCTACAATAATTAGTGTTTAAAATTTTGAAGTAAATTTTACCCAAAGAAATCACAGCAAAGATATTTGAAAGTTTCTCTTCTAGCTGTCTGCTACTTAAAGAAGGGACTAGGTTTTTCAGTTCGAGGGAACATTGGAATAAGGCGGTTTTCAATTTCTTGTCGAGTAAATTCCTTCCTTGCAGAGGCCTAATTCAAAAATTTGAAAATTCAACTTTATCTGAGTTGCGCTCTCGTTGTTTGACGGTTTGACGCATGAAATTAAGGTGACAGCTCACTTGCAGAATTGCCATTTGTAACTCACAAAAGTAACTATAACTAGTGATTTTTCTGTTGGCCAACATTAAGCAACAGGTGGTGGATCTTTAAAAAATAAACGACCTATAGTAGTGCCTTTTTCATTGCTTCTGTAGGAAGTGTAATTAAATGTCGTTCTATTTGACATGTAACTGGCTATTGTATCAGGTATTCGTGTCTTTGTTCTGTTGGTTCTTGTTTATACTGTCGCTTCCATTCCCAAATCTTAAGTTTTATTATCCAGAGGTTTGCTCTGGGGCCTGATGAATCAGTTAGGATATTTATTTTCTCTTTCATATGTACATAGATTAGAAATTAGATTAACAGTTGAGAGAAAAGCTTTATATGCACCAAATGAAAATAAATTACTTACAAAATCAGGTTTACAATCGTAGGTTACCCCTCTGGTGCATAAATAACTATTTTGTCTTATTTTTATCTGTACTACATGCCTTTAACATTTCAATCATTACCAGAAAATTATAAAAGAAGTAGAAGACTAACTAAACCGAAAATGACATACAAATCGGAAAGATTTCGTTTCTTCCGTTGTTTAGCATTATATTCGTCGCATTTATTTTTAAACTACTAAAATGTGTATTTATCATTTCGAGTGAAAATAATGTACTTATAGGTGGCCTTAGGAATTTTTGTAGAAAGTATTCACATAAATCTGTAAGCGCCGATTAGAAGTTAATTAAAATATCGGTGTTATTAAATCTGAATTGTTCAATTCCAATTTTATTTAATTTTTTAACCTATGTAGACAAAAAAATATAAAATGCTTAGGGTTCCCTCGCCGGCATGCTGAATAACAGTAAAACCACCGATTGGACGATTTCCAGACAAGGCGAATTCCCCATTGATTTCCATTAAACTGTCTTCTGAGCTGTCTCGTTTAATATTTGTTGTCAAGATACTTTCTTGATAGATGTCTTCACGAGAAGCTGTGTTATCAAGGGGGTTCCCCAAATATCGCTTTGCTTTCGATTTGCCACAGATCGGTGAATACAGTGGGGAAGTTGTACAAACTGCCTATTCGCCTTGTAATCGTAATGAAATGTTCATTGAAGCAGCAAATGGAATTACATACCTTGTGCCCAGGGTGAACTCAACACAGATATTACATTTGTAAAAGTAATGATTTTTTCTCATCTAATTATTGTTGTAGATTATTGAAAAAAATGTAATCACTTATGCTAAGGTTTTATAGAAACAAATACTTACAGTATGCCATGAGTGTAAAACGTCTCCTAACGACTGAATATATCTTAAACAGCCATAGAAGAAAAGCATAAGAATACAAAGTCTTAAATAAACTGTTATTAACTGGTGCGTTATTAAGCATAATCTAACGTGAACTGCGCTCGTGTGCTATACTGCTTTTCAGACTACTACGAAACAATAATTTTTCCTATAAATTACCGTTTCCCCAAGAAGGAAGAACCTGTTCTATCATAAAACTCGCGTGATGCTTAATATGGCGAAAAGGGACGTTTAGGCGTCCACCTCTAGACGCGCATTATTAGGCCCGAGGTTTTAAGAGCGACGCCTTTAGATGCTGGCTTTAATGGGCGCCGGAACTTTAGGCGCGGGGACAATTAGGCGCCACGTGGACACGTTTCCGCATGGTTTGAACGTATACTGTATAGCCTAACTTTAAATAGTTACATAACTACCTCTTTCATAACAAGCGTAGATACTAGTTATTTAAGTTAACTACTCGGAGAATGTGAGCGGAACGTTTTCGACGAGTAAAAGATCCATTTTGCACGCGTTGCAATTTTCGTGTAAAAACTTAAATTTTTAATATTATATTTTGACATCTCTAAATGATTAATATTATTATTTTAAACTTTGGTAAAGAGCAGCTATGCAGTTGTATTAGTAGGTTATCATGTCTACAGTGAACGACCAAACACTGGCCACCAAAAAAATATGTAAATATTTAAAGATTTAAAACTTTTCAATGGACAGTCTGAGTTTTAAAAACTTGTCATTAAATAATTGTTCTTATATTTTTCTAACACACTGTTTACATATTACATATCAATTTTTGACAAAAGAAATCTACAACGTGTTATTTTGTAAAATGCGTGCTGCTTAAATTTTGGAAAGAGATGTTCACAAAATAAAAAAAAAAACGTTTGGAACCAGACGATGCCTCTTCCATAAATTATTGCATACAGGGTGCTCAAAACTTGCCATACAACATTCGAATAATATCCTCTAGATTTTTTAGTGTTCTATATGAACAGTTTACGTTTACATTCTTTATTGAAAAACCAAAGAAACATTAGAATACAATACATTTATAAATCTCAATGTTAATACTTACATTTACTATTAAAAAAGTGTCCAAAATAATCATCACTATAGGCTCCTAAAAAAACACATATTTTGCATTTATCTACACAAATAACCAGTTCCTACGTCTGTTTAGAAAAGAGGTCTTATGACATAACTTATTTCAGCTAAGTAATAAAGCCCATTTCAAGACTAATGTGAATTTCATTCATGTGGCGCCTAACTGTTCCTGCTTCTAAAGGTTCGCGTCTAAACGTACACGCGCCTAATAGTGTCCGCGTCTACAGCGTTCGCGCCTAAAAGTACGCGCCTAAAAAATCGCGCGTAAATGTCCTAGACCGTTAATATGGTGCATAAATCCGTTTTTGTGAACATTAAGCCCATTGATGAACGAATCTATAGATTTAATTTCTCATACACCATTTTAGATTTTTATGGTTCTATTGTTAGGAATTTCAACTTCTTTGTAGCTAAAAAGATCTGCCTCAAAAATAGCACCAGTTACGAATGATGGAAACAACTACTGCTCATTATAAAGAAACACGTCGCACTGTTAGTGAATATAGAACTAGTGTCTAAACCTTTCAACATAATTACACTGGGTATTGCAATTGAGATGCAAACCTCAAAATGCCATATTTCAGAAAAGACGTAAAACCATGCGCCTCATTTTATTACGATAGGATGTAAAAAATCTTTTGCTTTTTTTATATGATTTTGACCATAGCACGCGGTGTATCTGGTACTCCGCACGCCTAGATCTTTTCAAAGAAAAAAAAATCTGTTGTGACAAACGCACACAACTTCGTTTTACAGTAATGTTGTAATTAGCCAAAAATTTGATTTTAAATTTTTAAGAATTTGTCCAAAATTTTAAAAAATTACATATTCTACAGAAACCGTACAAAATAAAGCGTTAGTAGAGAAGATAAATTTTCTCTAAAATTTTAAGCTGAATTCAAAAATTTAAATTTTATTATAGGAACTTATAGAAATACATTAGATAAAGTGAAACATTAATGAAGGTAATACACTTCATTAAATGAAGCTGACGATGGTGCTGTTCCCAGCACACTAGCTGCGTTGCCTCTCTGGATGGCAATACTAATTTTTTGCTTAAGATATACCATGTGTTCTATTTAAAATAGGAGTTAATAAAAAAAAGAAAAAAGAAACAGAAGAAACCCATTTTAGAGGTATTCAACTTCAAAATTACCAAACTCACATCAATACACATGAGCCGTTTTTGAAACAATCGTAAAAAACTGAAAAACCACAAGAGTAAACATACTTCCGGTTATGCGGTGATCTTCAAAAGCTTGTGGTCGCATGTAGATAGTATAATGAAGTTTCAACGCCATACCTCTTTTCGTTTTTGAGATATTCTGTTCACAGACAGAGACACGCAGACAGACTGATACACCAATGAACAAAAATATGTTTTTTTTTTATTCAGTTGACTCTAAAACGCGAAAATCTGTTGAAAACTCAATTTCGAGTTTTTGGAGTGAATCCAATACGTCCTTTATTGTAAAAAGAAGTAAAAGACGAATTCCTAATTTAATACAAAAAGTTTAAATAATTTCATTGCAATTAGAATGTTACTTCCGCTGTTATGAAAACAGTCTGCTGCCTAACGATCTGCTTGCACATGTAGAGCTTACATTACTGTAAAAAAACGATTTTTTTATAGAATGACAGCTTTTTCAACTTTTTGCAATAGGGACTCAACACATCCATCTTGATTACAAATGAAGTTTAATTCTTGCTCATTATATCAGACAAATTGAAAGACTTATCAAACGAATATTTTTTCTGGCATACTTACAGTATCAGTCATCATTATCACTAGTGTACAGACCCTTACAAATGTTTGAAAGACACGTGCTGATTAACACTCTTATTGCTCTAATTAGAATATTTTGCAATTTCTATTTTGTTATTGTTGTCACGTAGTCCCACTTGTATTGTTGTGGTAATATAGATTTGATTTATAATGCTCCATTGACGATGATATCTTCTGGCGTTTTTCAATGCTTACTGAATGAACTCCATGATATCGAAGGCCTTCCTCTAATCCAAGAAGGCCACCCAGAGGAGGATTTTACATCCTGTCGTTTTTTCTATGAGGGTGTTTACAGTTGTATTCAAGCCTTTTCGAAAGCCGGACTGCCCTTTTGTTTGGTACAGATCTAGTTTTGTTTCCAATCTGTTGATTACTATGCATGAAAATAATTTGTAAATTTGTGAGAGAAGGTTGATTAGGCAATAATTATCAAGAATAGCTCTCTCCTTTGTTAAATATTAATATTACCACAGCATTCTTCGAATCCTTTGCGATGTGTTCTTGTTCTAGACATTTAGTGAAGAGATGTTTGAGTGCCTTTAATATTATGCTCTATCCTTGTTTTACAATTGAGTTATACTATCGTTCCCAGGTGTCTTTCTTTATTACTGTTATTATCACTTCGTTATCTATTGCTGTAATTTCTCCCACACTACTATGCTTTTTGATTCCTCCTGGTTAATATCTAGTTCTGCTTCTCTAGTGGCTGCCACGAAAAAATCATTCTCATGCGTCTTCTTCTAGTTCAACAGCACCCCTGAATATGCGCTCGTACTCGATGCAATTGAAAGCGGTGTTAAACGTGTTCATGCCATTTTGCGCCAAATGGACGTTCCTATAAATGGGATTTACATACACTACATTTCAGTGGGCATCGTTTTCCTGTATTTGTTGCAAAATGTTTTATCCTGATTTATCTATTTTATTCTATTTTAATACGTGTGATAAGATTAGTAATTCAGTACCATTTCTGATGTGAAGTTGCTTCCTATTGATAATTAACTAAATAACGACACTTTTGTCAATTACGACGAACTCATAATCGCAACCGTTCTCAATCGCGGCAATTTCGCAACTCATGACTAGGGTCCGGACAGATTTAATGATAACTTAATAAATTCTGAAAAACTGCAATTGTTGTCTAAACCAAACTTTAAATTAAAGAGTATAAAACATATGTAAACTTACAACAGTTTTATAAAATTTGGTTATCCCTAGAGATAACTGCAGAATTTGCGGGCAGATTTGAAGCGTGACTATCATTATACAGTAATAGAGCAATCAGGTCATACTTTTTGCGCTGCACCACATGTAATGCCGACTTTTTAAACTAAGATAATAATTAACAGGGCTTGCGAGCGGGGTTCTATTATCCGTAAGAATCTCGCAGAAATAAATATAAATTACGGTACAATGAGCGAAGAATAATTATTTAATTACTCATTCGCTATTAACTATTACATACAAGCAACTTGGAGTTATTTTAAGAATTATTTAAAAAAAAACGCTGCAAACGTTTTTGATATAACGCAATCACCCTAGAAATTTAAAAGTTAAAGGACAATTGATGTTAGTGACGACAATCTCAAAAATATCCAGCGTACGCCACTGAGTATTTGCATGAAAATGCATATCATTAAATCATTCCGGACTTTGCACGTGACTACTTCAAACAGAAAGTAAAGGTTTATCATAACCCAAAAAGTCTAGTACCGGAAGGAGCTACAACTGACTCTCACTTGTACATTATCTAAATAAAGAATTCAAAAACCTCAAACTTTGAAGTAGATATTCAAAACAGAACTGCATCTGACGCGTTTTAATACGAGTACAAGGTCCTTAAGATAGATTAAAAGAAACAAATGGAAAGAGATGGCAAAGTGAAATAACCTAGGACGAGGAAACTTATTAACCTAGCTCTAGGTGTAATTTTTAAGTTTAACTTCTGTTGTGTTAGAATTGATCATTAATATTATATATTGTATGTATATTATTTTACATTATTCGATATAATAGATATACATATAAGCCGTTCACGACCTTTTTGGGACAGTGTTGGCTGTGATTTTTTCTTTTCATGTTGGACTAACTGATTCGATGATGTAGCAGATGCAATTTTTTTTTCTGTCAGTGTCTGTTCGACATTTTCTTGCCACCACATTGCCAGATTTATTATTTTAATATTCGCAAGAAAATAAATGATATATCAAATGTGTAAAAATAATTTTAATTTCTGTCAAAGGAAAAGTAAAAATGCCCAAAATAATTTTTTTACAACAAACAATTTCCATTAAACGATGCTACTTCCAATTTAAAAAGGACAGACCAAATTTAAAAGAACGCGACTTGATGTGGAGACTAGAGAATATCCGGCAACAATTTACCTATTCAGAAAACATAACCTTAAACTGAAAACAACTTAACCTAACACAAAAAGTGTCACTTTCTATGAGGGAGTTTAGTTGCAACAGAGGTTCTGCCAACAAAATTACTAGATGGTCATAGCCTCACCTGCCCAAAAAGATCGTGAACGGCTTATATAGATAGTACTCTTTAAATTTTACTTAGTCACTAAGGATAATTAATATACAGGTGGGGTAAAATATTTCTACAACTATGGCATGTAGATAAATACTTATTTGAACTCATTGGCCGCGAAATTAAGCCAAATATTTCGCGTACGTCGTACACACAGAATTTTTTGTGCAGCCGCAATGCATATTATATACAACGAGTGTCAATGAGCTTTGGTTATTTTATATATTATATATTAGTAATAAAAATATGTACACCACTTACAGAATTAGTGATCATTACTACCCGGCTTTGGAGATTTGTTTCAATATTTGAAAGTTTGCAGCAATGCATTTTTCTGTGGATTATTCTTTAAATTTAAAAATCTGTTACTAAACTCAATACGATGCTACCTATCACGATCTGTCATTTTATGCAACATTCGTCTGGTACTGGCTCAGATAAATTGCATGCCGACGAAGTGATGCTTCTAGGCTATGAGTAATTGCTTGTCTTACATGTTCCTCATTTTCTGGATTCCAGCCAGATCTTGGCATACCGGTTGATTTTTTATTTAGAATTGGGCTATCATTTGCCAATTTTTGTATCCATACGAAATAGTACATCGCGAAACAAAATTGAGTGGTGTTTCAATAGTTGAATTAAATTTTACAAAATGTTTTACCTAAAAAACCTGCTATTGCAAATTAGGATGTTCCATTTTACAAATTATCATACATTAAAACAAAACTCCAAAGCCTCCTATTTAGCAAGAAATTATCATCGAGTCTATAAGTAAAGTGTATTACATTTTATTACAAGATGAAAATGACCAATGCTTTTTGACGCTCATTGTATAATTGAAAACACATTAGTATTATTTATATTATGGCTATTGTTATTGGTAACGACCTTAATAACGAATTTCGCAGCCGTTCTTGATAACAGCGGCCACGAAATATTAAAGTTGGCAAAAACGAATTTTGCAGCCACGGGAAGGCAGTTAAAGCAGTCGATAAAAGTTTTCTACAGCTTGAAACTGTATCGGTACTCACATTCATGGAGAAAACCATATGCTGCGCTGATCATAAAATATCAGCTTTTTCGGTTGTTGGTAGTTATTGCTATCGTGAAGAGAGCTAAGAGAAGATGATAAAAGGTAAAAGCAATATGGAAGGAGTACCTAACTTTGGGAATACAAGAAAGATATGAACAATATAAAGAACACCGCCAGAAAGTCAAGGAAATAGTGGCAAGAGCAAAAAGAGAAAGCTGGAATAAGTCCGGGGAATCAATGGAGACGAACTGCAAAGAAAACACAAAACTGTTTCACATAATGTTAAAAAGGTTAAGAACAAACAAAGAAACAATATTATAAAATATAGATTACAAAGAAGAAAACATAATTACAGAGGACAAACTGATAATTGAAAGATGGAGAGAATATTTTAAAGATCTCCTAAACAGAAATACCAACGATACAAATCAGGCACAAGAGATATCACAAGCTGAAGACATCCAGGAAACAGACAACGGACACCCTATAATTGAAGAGGAACTAAACGAGGCAATAAATAAAATCAAAGGGGGAAAAGCTCCCGGCTGCGATGAAATCACGCCCGAAATGATTAACAATTTGAAGACTAACGCACGACAATACTTATTAGAATTAATTAATCTAATATGGAGGGGAAAAAAAGTTCCTCAGGATTGGACAAACGCAATAATACTTCCAATACACAAGAAGGGAAACACCAAAGAATGTAAAAACTACAGAAAAATATCTTTGCTCTGTGTAATGGCCAAAACATATGAAAGCATATTAGAGAATCGTCTAAGAGAAAAAACAGAAAGCAAACTACAAGATGAGCAGAGCGGATTTAGGAAAAATCATGTACACAAGAGCATTTATTTACGCTGCAGCAAATAACAGAGAAAGCCCCTGCCAAAAATAAATCATTATACTTAAGCTTTAGTGATATGGAAAAAGCGTTTGACCTAACCAGTAGACAATCAGTGTGAGATAGTTTAAAAGCGAAAAAAATAAATAAAGGACTAATCGAGGCAATTAAATGTGTATATAAAAACACAACTAACCACATAAGAACCAACAACAGAATATCCGAAGAGTTTATCGCCACAGAAAGAGTAAGACAAGGGGGAAGACTAAGCCCAGCACTATTCATAAACACTATAGACGAAATAATCAAAGTAGGTAAAGACAAGTTCAAAAAGCACTACGTAGTCTGGAGTTAACGCCAACCAGTTAATGCAGAGATTTGTATATTCACGGACGACATTGTACTCATGGCAGAAACAAAGGAAAAACTGAAATAGGCATAATCTGGAAATATGGAATACTGCAGCGAAGAAATATGGTTTAAACGTGAACATACAAAAACACAAGTAATGGAATTTTCAAAGAAGAAAGAAAGAATGGAGGAAGGAACAACATCAATAAATATACAAATAAATGGAGAAACAATAGAAGAGACGAACAAATATATATATATACCTAGGAACCATGGTAAACAGAAAAGGGGATCTAGAAGATGAAATTAACAACATTAGACAAGACTGGGGGATTATTACACAGGTTAAGCAATGGATTTTTAAATAATAAACAAAATTCAAACAAAACCAAGATGATAGTATATAAAACCATATACGTACCAACGCTCATATGCGGATGTGATAACTGGATACTTAAGAAAAGACAGAGAAGCAGAATTCAAGCAGCTGAAATGAGGTACCTAAGAAGAGTATTGAATATCAGAAGGACAGATAAAGTAAGGAACGCGAAAATAAGAGAAGAATTAAACATAAATACACTCGAGGAAGAAATAGAAGTAGGGAAACTAAGATGGTTCGGCCATATGATAAAAATGGACAAAAATCGACAGACTAAACGAGTATGGGAATCCAAAACAACGGGGAAAAACAGAAGAGGCAAACCATGCAATACGTGGAATACTGACTTGATGGAAATGCTACAAAAAGGGGGAAAATAGAATGAAGCCACCCAATTACCTAGAGACAAGAAAGCATGGAGGAAATTTATAAATAATATAGAATAACACAAATATAACTTCAATGTATTTAACCTTGACACTTTTATGGTAAAAGAGGTAACGATTATGTATGTATGTATGTATGCATGCTATCGTGAAAATAGCACTTTCCGAGACTTCTTCAAAGCTGCATGTTTCCTCAATTTTTCCTGCCTAACTGTCTGTCTGTCCATCGGTCTGTCTGTTTGTCTGTAGGCGTTATAGTTTAGAAAGTATGTTACAGGACGAAGCCGGACAACTCGGCGCCGCCATCTCGGCGCCGCCATCTCGGCGCGGGGCCAGCTCGGCGCCAGCCAACTCGGCGCGAGACCATCTCGGCGCCGAACTCAAATTTGCAAACTACATTGTGCACTACGTAAGAAAATTATTATAAAAAAATAATAAATAAAGTGATCGCTAAAAAGCTGTCATCAAATGAAAAAAAAATTATTGAGAATTTCTTGGAAAATCAAACACTGACGACCAGAGGTGGTTGCAAAATGGGCCAAACAAAAGTTGTCACGTGACTTCCGTTATCAGTAAAATTTTACATTTTTTAAAAATAATTACGAAACATGCATTTACTAGTTAAGATAGAGACACATTTTACGAAACAAAGTTTTCTGGCCTTGAGATTGTTCAGTCAGCTAAGTTTCAGTCACAAGTTTCTTTGCCCAAAATATGATTATTTAACTCAACTTACCTATATACAAAGTTGCTTAGTTGAGCCGCTAGAGGGCTTTAAAAATGATTAACTTTTTAAATGTTTCAACCTCCTGTATAATCACTACAATTTTTTAAATAGTTACTTTAATCTAGAAGCTATTTCCTCTCTTACAATATTTTAGTTGGGTGAACGGTTGAGCCACAAAAAAATATTTTCTAAATCGCTACAAACCTAGTGTTAAGTTACAATTACTGATTCAGGCTTGTAGAAATTTAGAAAATATTTTTTGTGGCTAAACCGTTTACCGAACTAAAATTTTGTAAGATAGGAAATAGCTTCTAAACTGAAGTAGCTATTCACAAAAAAACATTGTTTGTGATTATACAGGGGATTAAAAAAATATAGATGGATAATTTATTATGACAACGTTTTTAAACACCCTGTAATTTTCGAAATTGAGGTTTATTCCACAAAAAGCTGTAGTTTATTGGTACAAACGCATGGCCAAAAAATTAATAAAATCTATCACATTTTTCAACTTTCTTGAAAAAATTTAAAAAAGCTAATCATTTTTGAAGGCTAAGCAACTTTGTATATAGGTAAGTTAAGTTAAATCATAATATTTTGAGTCAAGGAACTTTTTTGGGGTTCAGCCCTGCTTGGTTAAAAGCGAATTTCGAACAGCATTTCAGTTTTGAAAAATCAAGTATGCCTTTGAAGTTTTCAAAAAACCTATTTTACTGTAGAGTAGCGTGCCTTTTATGTAGAAAATACGACAAAAAGTTATTAAGAAAAATTCTTTAGAATCAACATCTAGGCTCCTATACCAAAATTTCAAAATCCCTGGCCAACTTTGATCTCTCACATTTTCTTTTATGTTTAGGTCCCATATCAAAGAACTTTACTTTTAACAAAAACTGCTATGGAAAAACAAATATTTTTAACCAAGTTTTTTATTTCATAATAAATTTCAATGCGTGTTTCGTAATTATTTTAAAAAAATGTAAAATTTTACTGATAACGGAAGTCATGTGACTTTTGTTTGGCGCATTTGTAATCACTTTGCAATTACCTCTGGTCGTTAGTGTTTGATTTTCCAAGAAATTCTAAATATTTTTTTTCATTTGATGCCAGTTTTTTGGCGATCACTTTATTTATTATTTGTTTATAATAATTTTCTTACGTAGTGCACACTGTAGTTTGCGAATTTAAATTCGGCGCCGAGATGGCCTCGCGCCGAGTTGGGTGGCGCCGAGATGGCTCCGCGCCGAGTTGTCCCAGCGCCAAGCTGGCCCCGCGCCGAGATGGCGGCGCCGAAGTGGCGGCGCCGAGATGGCGGCGCCGAATTGTCCTAGACCAGGAAGACGATATTTTGCATGCTAATTATATGTCTACTTCGCTGAAAACTGAATATAAATTCGGTCAAATGTAAACGGGGTGAGCAGCTTAAAAAACATTTTTTTTTAATTTTTGCTTTAGCTCAGAAACAGATATAAGTAATAATTTGCACATAGCTTAGACTTTACTCTTGATGAAAATGGGACCCAACAGATACAGGATAAATGGTGTAAAATAAAGAAAAAGGAGCAACGAATAAGTGCGTTGTGTTTAGTGCAGCTGCATCATAGAGATTCGAAGAGTCATGCGTGGCCACATACGACGAACTGTCGGGGGTTGAAATCGCATTCACTGGCGCTGAAGTTCCAAGCACTCCGCCAGCAAAGTGTTTCCAATTTGAAAATTGAAGTAATTCGCATTACACACTGTTTCCTTTTATTGTTTCAGCATAATTAAGAACGTTAAGATATTTTCCCCAAGTTTCTTTTGCCTCTTAAAATAGTAAGTGTCACAACTTCCACTTTCGAGGAAAATTCTGATTAAAGCCAGCATACATAAATCAAACAAGTAGAGACACTAATGCCAAATGTTGAAACCTGTCTAGAGTGCCTGGGACTATGACTTAGGGGGTATTTCTAAGCTTGACTAGCAGATGGCAGAACAGTTACTGGCTCGGCTACCAATCATGATGTGGTAAAATAGTGCCGCCATCTGTTAGTACTAGCGGAAAGTACCCCCTCAGGAGCCGTTCAAGATCATTCAAATCTGTATTTTGACATCAAAGGAACCGGCAGTGAGTGTCTCCACTTGTTTGATTTATATACGCTGTTAAAGCCCTTTACAGATTTTCTCGTATGTATTGTTTCTTGTATAAACATTGACTGAATATTTATGTTCAAGTGATGGTTTTATTTGATACTCAACGAATTTAAATGTTTAAATTAGTGTTTTAACTGTGTCTTTTAGTCACACTTTTAAATAAAGGCTCTTAAAAAGACTTAAATTTGTGTTGAACTTTAAACCCTTATTTGAAAAACTGTTGCAGCGTGAAAAGCGATAGCAGAAGAAAGCTTACTTGCGTATTTGCAAATTTTGAGCACCCCGTATTCCGTATGACGTCAACACCCCGAGCCATTGCTTTACATTTTAAAGGTAGTTTACAAAATATAATTGTTGCAACGTGTTTTTTCATTAAACTCTTCTCTGTTACTTACAGTAGCCGCCCGAAATTCAGAATTTTTTGGTATAGAAATGCTGTTATCTCTAGAACAGTTAATATTGAACCCATGCAACTTGATAGTAAACTGATTAGCATTTAATTAAACAAATACTGTACGAATATTGCATCACCTTCGTACCAACACCTTTTATATACCGTCTGTTCTATAAAAAAGGCCCCGCCTTCTAGCTACTTTATTATTTATTTTAGACCCAATATACCTTACATCAAATCAAATGGCACATAAAAACCTACATTTTAACACCATCAAAAATTTTTTATCTTCAATTGTTTCAGAGTGGTGACGTTACGTGCAATTTTTTTAAATGACACTGTATATATTTTTTTACATTTTCTGGTAGAGGTTTTTTTTCTCTTTTCAACAATATAAATATTTTATGCTCTTATATAAGAAAATTTTCGAGAAAAACTAAAAAACTTTTTTATCGGTGGGAGGCCACCATACAAAACTATAAACAAAAGTGTAACTCAGAAAAACAAAACAATAAACACTTTAGATTATTCTGAAATCTGACAGTTAAAGCGTTTGGCTACTATTTGTTTTGTTTTTCTGAGTTACACTTTTGTTTACAGTTTTGTACATGGCCTCCCACTGTGAAAAAATTTTTGTAATTTTTCACGAAAATTTTTTTATGCAAGTGCATGAAATATTTATATTGTTGAAAAGAGAAAAAAAACCTCTACCAGAAAATGTCAAAAAATATATACAGTGTCATTTAAAAAAATTGCACGTGACGTCACCACTCTGAAACAATTGAAGATAAAAATTGGTTGATTGTGTTAAAATGTAGGTTTTTATGTGTCATTTGATTTGATGTAAGGTTTATTGGGTCTAAAATAAATAATAAAGTAGCTAGAAGGCGGGGCCTTTTTTATAGAACAGACTGTATACAAATGTTATTTAACTCTCAAAATCGTTGAATTATCGTCAACACTTCACATCTTTGCTGGACCCTGTATATAGTTATTATACTAAAATGTATTTTAATTTCATACAGCGAATAAATTCCCTAATAATATTATAAACCCCTCTTTTTCCTACATTAATTTAGGTTAAACACCCGCCGGTGGGTATCTTGCCCGAAGTTTGCCTTCAAGTCGAAATTTTCGTCTCTGTAAGCTAAAAGCCTTTTGTTTATTTATTGTTGGGCCTCCGAACTTTTCATTAAAAGCGTTTTTGTTTCGCTTCCGCTTTTGAACTCAACGTTAACGTAATGCTAGCTCAACGAGCGTTTTTGCTTTTGTCCATTGGTACTTTCTCCAAAGTACCAAAATAAATTCAGATAAATCGGAAAATCGAGTTTCAGCGTTAACAGCAGAAATTTGACTTTTGAATTTGCTATTTGCGATCGCCTAAAATCAATTCTAACAAGCGCTTTTTATATGGACTTTTTCTTATGACAGTTAACTAATCTCTTCAGAAATGCTCCTTTCTCTTCGTTATATCAGACGAAATATATAAATATATAAAATCATATTAGATTTTTACTGTTCGCATTTTAAACTGTAAATAGAGAAACTCTGCTAAAATATCCGCTTTGATGTTATTTATATGTTAGATTAAAGTAAATCTCAGCTAAATGCATTAGATCAAAGAATAACATGGTAAGGGCAACAAAATAAAGGGTTATATTGTTGTGTTGGGGACATAGCAGATATTTTACAACAGTATCCTGTACGACTAGTAAATAGTTGCATTGAGTTCTATTTTTATCGGTGTAGCATTACATCCCTTCACTTAGTACATTTCCTTCCTTTTTTAACGTTCTACGTCTCCCGATGCCCAGTCTCCATTTATCTCTCTGAATCTGCACATCTTCTTGTCAGGTGCTTAGCTCCAAAGTAGTAGGATCTGGCCTCTCAAAAAACGCTTCTAAAATAATGGGGTGTGCAATCGAAGAAATAGTTTTTAAAATAATGTACACTATCTGGAATGAACTTGCGGATCTAAATGTGTAGGAGTTCATTCTTTTTGCTATTGCAAAAAAAGGCAGAAAAAAATATTTTCCTGATTTTTTTTTATTACAAAGAAGTGATAAATTTTATGCGTACATCGCATTCACAAGCTTAGTTTTGAATATTTCTCAATGATTTTTAAACCAATGGAAAGCTCATTTATTCTGGATTCAGATGATGACAAACTATTCACGAAACTATTTTTAATAAATGCTACAGAAATTGTTTAAGCAAAGCATACCCGGAACGCGCGATATAAACTTCAGCATGCAGGTATTTTTTAAACTATTGCACATAAAAGCATTCTTCCAGCATACGAAATGTATAGAAAAGAATGGAGAAATGTTTAGTGAAAGAATTATCTCTATTGCTTTATTGTTCTAAAAGTGCGATTTATTTTTGTCCATCGCTCCGTTGTTTTCCGCTGCGTGTTTGGAGTTGGTTCAGGCATACTAGATATTGCAATAGTAGCCTCACTTAAAAATATAATAATAGTAGGGTTTTAAATAAAATATAAAATTTATAATTATGGCAAGGGTTACTACACTTTATGAATTGTATAGTTTCGATCGAGAAGTGTCTGTCAAATTTAGGGCGAATTAAAAGAATGTAATAATAATTACCAAAAATAAATGGTTTATTGCTTTTTCTCTATTTTACCTATTTGCAATAAATTCGGGCTTAGCTCCGGTGAATATGAAACAATTATTAACTCAGGAGGTCCGTTCATAAAATTAAAGGAAAACTTTGTATGACAAATAATTCCTTGTATAACAATTACTCTCAATTATTAGGGCAAATACACCATTCCCAACTGACGGTTAAATAACCTCTAAATTGAGTGCAATCCACAAATGATCCTTCAGTGCCAAAATAACGTAAAATTTAATGGTAAGAATGCATCAGGTAAATACGATTCATTCGGTGACGTAGCCACGGCTAACCTATTTTTATTTGAGGATGACGTCAAAACCCACTCTCAGATGTGCTTTTGTCTTATTTCCGGAAAAAAATTGTAAATTTTGCGTCAACTCGCACTTTCTAGGAACGCTATCTAACTTATTCGAAGCTGGATGGACCTGGAATTCTGGAAACACGTTGAACTTCTCGCAAAGGTCTGTTCTTGACGAACCCCAGTTTTTACGAGGCTGCACGAACTCCTTGCTGTGAAATGTTACCTTTTTGAAGAAGTTCTCCGCTGTTGGTTGGCAAACTGGAAGGACGCCACGGCAAATACTTTCTTGGAAATGGGTTGCTGTGCCTAATTCTTTTACCCACGGGTTGTTAAAGCTTTCCTCTCTACATAGCACCATAGCACCAAAGTTGGCTCCCAATCAACGCCGCACCAGGTGGAAACTTGCTGGCCTAATTGCACTATCTTTGGAACTTCTGCACTTTTGGAAGCTACACCTACAGATGTTCAGCAACACTGGTAAAAACTCCAAAACAAATTTGACTCAACAAAATGACCTTTTATTATTCATTTCTGTACAAAAATTAAAGCTTAACTTGAACCCAACATGAAATTTTCAGCTTGTTTTATTAATAATGACAACTGACTGTCTCATAACTTAGCAACTAGATTTTCATATTTTTTAAAGAAATTAGGTTTGATTACATGTTTCTGCTTATGGACTACAGTTTTGATGTCTTTGCCAAACTACTGAAATTGTCTTTTTCTTGGAATAAATGTCCCTACACTCTGCTCTGCTTTCAATTTTCATTTTGGTTTATAATGCACTCATACACTTGAGTTTATTTAGCATCTCACCAATTGCCTTTCGATCGATTGCCTTCATCTTTCCATTGCTCTATTGCAATTCTTGCTTTGCTAACATTGTTTTTCGTTTACCTTTCAGTTAACTTGTCGTTTGCTGGCTTATAAACTTTTATTACATAACGCTCATACATTTTCTATACTTCACAAATAACTCTGTATCATTTTATTCACACTATGTTTGAAGTTGCTCAGTTCAAATCCGCCAGTTACAAATTAAATTGCATTGGCCCTTCCGAACATTTATCATATCTGAAACTCTGAACGTGACCCTTCTGAAACCTGCCTTATCTCATGCTAACTTTTATCCCTCAAATTATTAGTTAGTGGTGCTCACATCAAGTGCATTTATTAATGTAAAGTACTGTTTACCTTGCAATAAATAAAATATTTAGTTCTGTGCTCATCTTGACCTTATTCATTTGGTTAATTAGGTAATAAGAATTGGCTGTGGTCAGTAAACCATTACAATATCACCTCAAAAATATTAATGTAATCCTGAATTTTGGCACAAATATTCCTTGGTACTTTAGGAGTAAACGTCTAAAAATCCCCGCCTTTAGGTGCCGGCGTCATATCAAGGAGGCAGTTTAAGAATATTTTTTGTTTAGGTGAAGTACTATTTCTGTTTCAAACATGGCAAACCATCATTAAGAAAAGTTATTGAGAATCTAGAATAATGGCTCCATGCAAAATTCCAGAAGCCTATAATTACTGAAGCTGCGTATCAAATAATTATTTGGAACAGTGCTACTACGATAGATCCAGAAATACCCAACCCAATTAATTTTGGTTGGAACTTGAAGAATAATGTGCTTATCCAAAGCTTAATAACTATAGGTGTTCGTTCCAATATAACTTACCAAAATGGATTTTGTAAGTGTAAATTTAGAAAATGTTCTGGGAACTGCAGTTGTGACAAAGCTAAGTTGAAATGTATAATAGTGTTACTTTTTTAACGTTCGGGTTATTTAAAATTATATGACAAACATGGGTTCAAACATTTATTTACAACAATGAATTATTACGATTATTGTTTACAAGCACATGCGAGAATTATCAAGCAGATTACAAATTAATACAGGCACTAACGAACTATCGATGCATTTATTTCTTATTACATACGGATTAACACATTTATTTATATCACTCTTAAACACTAACGATTATATATTTATTTATTTCTATTAGTTATATGTACACACGGGCTTTATTTATGTGGGAGCTCTACATGGCTCTTACGCGTTTTGCTGCCGAATTCGAACTGCCCGCTATTCATGCGGGCGTGTATTTATATTTCAGGTAATCCCTTTCTAGACTAACCGCGAGTTCGCTAGACTCTTCTAGGAACCGCATGACGCATCCGCGTTTGTTGCCCTTGAGCGCGTCCCTAAAAGCGTGAGTGTCCGTTGCACCTGGCTGTAAGGGCGCTTCCCGAGCATTCGACCGCTGTGACTCATATTTCTGCAGCTGCTTCGAGAAGTTCTGGAACGTTCGCGTATTAATCGCCAAGGCTGCCGACTCATCCATCCCTCGGCCCTCAGGATCGTAACAATATGTTGCTATTGTGAGAGTCAATGTATTAGCTTCTAATTTGATATAAAAACGCATATTATGTGTATACAGTGCTTTTTACGGTTTACATGACAAAGACTTTAGCTTATTATGTTAATGTTTTTTTTATTGAAAATTTTGAAATAATGTTTTGTAACCTATTAAATTAGGCCTATTATATGGAAAATAAAACTTAAACTATTACTATGAAAATAGAAACTGTAACATTTTGCTTGCAATAGCAAGTGTATCATTTTTCAAGCAGATGGTGTTAGCACAAAAATAATCAATAACATTTTTTTTAAACTGGTAGTTTCTTAAGAAAGTTATAGCTTCGATTTTTCAATTTTTCTTGTGCTTATAGCTGTTTTATGAGGAAAGCACTGCATTATTTGTATGTTTTTATATTTTCGCCCTTAAGTTGTAATAAATACATGAAGAACATGAAGTACTTACTTTTAATGGTTTTGTTTATGTTCGCAAGTAAATTGATCTTTAAATTTATGCTTTTTAGTGATTACAAATGACATTATTTAAGTATAACCAATCAGCGTAATATAATTATGATAAGTATAATACATACAAATTAATTGTAAGCACAGTATATTGGTATCGCAGTTAAAATCAGTGATCGGCAAAGCGCGCCTCGCGTGAAACTCAAAACATGCAGCGGACAATTAATCGTATTTTTTAGAACAATAAAGCAATAGAAATAATCCTTTCACTAAAAATGTCTTTATTCCTTGTTAGATATTTCATGCGCTGAAGTATGCCTTTATGAGCAATAGTTTAAAAAATATCTCGATGCTGAGGTTTATACCGCACATTCCCGGTACGCTTTGCTTAAACAATTTCTGTAGCATTTGTTAAAAATAATTTCGTGATTCATTTGACACCATCTGAAACCAGAAAGAATAAGCTTTCCATTGGTTTAAAAATCATTGAGAAATATTTAAAACTAAGCTTGTGAATGCGATGTACACAAAAAATTCATCAATTTCTATAATAAAAAAATGTCGGAAAATATTTTTGTCTGTTTTTTTGCAATCGCAAAAATAATGGAGCCCTCCACATTCAGATATGCAAGGTCATTCCAAATAGTGTATATTTTTTTCAAAACTATATCTTCTATTGCACACCCTATGATCGAATTTAATGGTCCCTGATTTCTGACTGCAGCCTTTCTACCGTTAGGTGTAAGACTATGAAGTTGAGTGAGTTTTGGCTTTCCACTTTTTCCTGTTCTGAGCTAAATTTTTAATTTCTTCCCATTGAATGTTTCTCTGCGGTGTCGCTTACTTTACTGCTTCTCGTTAAGTTTTCCTATGTCTACCGCTACCGTTCCTGTCTTATTTTCTTGTTTCGTATACCCTGATTGTAAGTCGCTTCTTTGGCATTTTGTTAATGTGTCATAGCCATCACAGTTGTCTCTCCTGTTTGTTTTTTTATTACCGGTTTTGCTTGTAATTGCTTCCTGGGGACTTCCTTTCTGGCTTATCCTATTTACGTCTTTCGTTCCTTTTTTCTTAAGAATCTTATTTCTACTACATTTATTCGCCTATAGCTACCTTTGTATAAGCACCATGTTTCACTCCCATAAATTAAAGATGGAGTCACCATATTTTCCATAACTTTCGCTTTTATTTTATTTGCCCAAAAAAGTTGTTTTTAAGGCTTTAAATACTCTTCTAACTGCACTCTTTCTTCTTCTTCTTCTACTCCAGACTTGAGCAACGAGTATTTTGTATGTATTCTTGTTACACATTTGCCTTTTCGTTTTGTTTCCGTTGCTTGTAGTATGTAATTTGTTGGTTAATCATCTCTTACACCATTTGCTTCTATTTGCCTATTTTTGTAATTGTATTCTTGTTTATGCTTTTTTCTAGTTTTCTTGATTTTTCTTCGTTGTTTGTCCCTCCGTTCTTGTTTTCTAGTATGATTTTAATTACCTTTTCACATTATCTTCGACCTACAGCTCTTAATTTTTGTCTGTCCCCTTTTGGTATATTCTGTGCGATATTATCATCCATTTCGTTTGATATGTTCCGCTTTGTTTTTCTTCGTCCGCTAGTATGATTTAGTGTTCGCATGTTTCGCCACTTTTTTGTCCTTATCATAGTTATGTTTGTGCCTTGCCTTAACTGTGTTTCCTTTCCTTTTTTCTTCTCATTCAGTCTTCTTTATTACCGCTTGAATTGATCTTTCATATAATTTTAGATACAGATTTTTGCGACTTCCAAGTAATTTTATTTCGCATTAATTCTTGTTTGTTGTCCCACTTTTGCAGTTTTATAATGTTTGTTGTTAGTCTATTCTTATTATTAAGGATGATCACATTTTTTTTTGTGCCTTCACTTCTAATCTTTTCTTCTAAAACTCTTTGGCAGCCTCTTTAAGCTTTTCTTCAAATTTCACTATTTTAATTACCACATTGCCTTATCTTTGCTCTTTCTCTACAATTTCCACTTTATTTTCTAGGGTTATTATTCCTTCTACTAATTGCTTTTCCTAATTCCCACTTTCTCTTCTCCCCATCTCATTCCTTACCTTTCTCTTTCTTCTGTGCTCTGCTTTACTTCTGCTCGCATCTATTCCATGGTCTCTTTAATTTCTTTTAGTTCGTTTTGTCTTTCAGCTTTTTTTGTAAAGTGTATCATTAATTTATTTTTCTATTACATTACTTCCGTATGATTTTTATATCCGTACTATGTGAGCGATCTTTTTGTAATCACAACTATTGTGCACAATACCTTCATCATTTCTTGGATTTTCCCATTTGAGTCTTAATTTGTTCACAGATCTTTTCCAGAAGACAATTCTTTTGCCTCAAATAGTATCGTTGTTCTCTCTTTTATCGGTCACACTTCAAGGTTATAAGTCTGGATTATTTTCATTATAGTGTCATAATTCGCCTTTCCCCTTCATTTCGTATATCTTTGTTTCTGAATGTACTATTTAGTTACCTGTTAACTTCAATTCTCTGTAAATTTAGCGCTCTTATTATTTTTAGTTTTATTTCAGGTCTGTTTGTCTTCATTCCAAAAGATTTACGTTCGCTACAATTTTAGATGCTATTTTTTAATTATTCCGGTGAGAAAAATAACGAAATTTTTGAGAGGTTACCAATTTTAAATTAATGGGAATGCGATCTACGTTTATATAAAATGTTTAAATCCGTTTCAACGAGTTAAAGTATGTTACATTATGATAAATCTTTTAATGGAAGCAGCTTATCCAAAATGTATTATTATTTGGGGTTTGCTTTGGAATTATTAATCTCATAATGGTTTTTGCGGTAGTATGAATCCAGCTTTTCTATATTTGCTACTCAGGGATTACATTGGAATGAGATACCTTTAATTGGAAAAACAAACAGGGGGCTCTCACTTTAATAAAATATTGTATCAAAATATTAAATAAGATACAACCAAGAGAAATGTTTCAACTTTATCTAAAGGTGTTATTATTACACCCGAAAACTTGACACGAACAACGCAATTTGCCCAGGATGATTGCATTGTTCCATAACTCCAACGAGATATTAAAACTGTGGCAGGTAAACACAAGTTTCCACTTGCATCTCGAAATTGCCAACACGGACAGGACTAGCTAAAGTTAATTAGTGTAGCTATAAATTCAAATTTGAAATGCTATAACAAACAGCAATTCTGAATCCGCCACTAACGACTATGATTCTGTTTTAGGGCCACATTGTTACTGGTGCCGTTGTTGGGGTTAAACTTCCTACTGACCCCCTTCCGGCCGGAGCAAAACCACCCTTGGGAACATGCCTACGAAGTCGTATCCGCTGTTACTGCTTCCTTGCAGGTTTGTGCTTCGGAACTAATTAGCAGTTACATAATATACCTTATACGTCATATCATCTGAAATTAGCTTTTTATTTTGACTTTGAAAGAAACAAACTTTAAATGTTTGTTTATTTTATAACTGAGAGCTAGTAAATCGTAAACGTGATTTCTATATTTTCAACCATCTACGATATATAATAATTGAATGTGGATATGGCTTAACCACAGATCCATACACCCAAAATAAGACGACTTAACTGTAGTTACCTATATCCAAATGCGTTTCTTCAAGCAAATATACTGCTTCGAAGTTCTTTTTTTTAAATTATATTCTGTTTGTAACAATACCTGTAATTTTTTAAGTGATTTTTATTAATATCAGTGAAGCACTAGCAGAAGAAACATGGATGTAGGGGGCATTCCTCGATCCCCACATGCGGATCTGCACACTAGGAGTTACAGGCTCTCCCATAACAATATCTAACCAAAATTAAATTTTAATTTATTTGACCACATTAGTAATTGTAATTTACAGTAATCTAGAAGTTATCAAATGTCCGTTTACTAAACAATACTAGATTTAACCCGTGGACACCGTGTGCCCATATAAAGTAGTCGTAGTCACAGTCATACTATTTATTGGTGTTTGTAACATACATATTTTACACAAGTCGTAAACAAATAACAATAGCCTCAGTGCATATACAAGTACATAAAAACAAAAATGTGGAGAAACATATTGAAATTGTTATTGTTTTACATTGACGCAGTTGTAGCTTAAGAACTTAAACGAATAGAAGGGCTTCTTTAGCAGATACTGTTTTACAGTAGTTTTGAATTGTTTTGCAGGGAGAGTTCATATTGGCTCCGGTAACTTATAAAAAAAATTTATACCGTAATATTTGGTTCCTATTCGGGATTTTCATAGCTTTATAGGGTTGGGGCATAAATTTGATTTGTGTCTAGTGTCATGGTTGTGAATAAAAATGAGTTAGAATTTTCTTATTTATGTTTGAACCATAACTGTTTTTAAATTAGTAATCTAATCAAGATTCGGCTATAACTCATTGCCTTCAAGTTTCTCATTTGGATGTCAGTTCTAATACAGCGGTATCTGTTATGAAGTTATTTATGCTGTATTAATAATTTTGTAACTGAGTATTTATTTATAGAAAACTGTCATTAGGTACAGAACAGTAGGTACATTATGATACTAGTGTATACGTACGCCTTTAAAGCACGTGCGATGAGTTTAAGAGCACGACGCAAAGCGGAGTGCTTTAAACGTCGCTAGTGCTTTAATGGCTTTTATACACGTGTATCCTACTCTATTTTTTCTACGATCGTAACAGAAATATAACAACTTAGTTCGGTGACACTTTTTCCGTCAAACTGTGTTAAATATTCTAGGTTATGTTGGCAATCAAATTTACGGCAAAGCGTGTTTTCATATACTATTAAATTGCCAATGGCAACGTGCAAAAAAGACGTAATTCGGGTGCTAATGGTAAGAGTGCTACAAAATTCACTTTTGACACTAGGAACTGTGCAAAAAGTTGTCATTTTGTCACGATTGTAGAAAAAACTAATTAATTTACAACTCCCACGTTATAATGCGTAGGTGACTGCAACTAACTTCAAATAGTTCCGGATACACAGATAGATATATCTTCGTGTTTATATTATTAATAACAATAAAAATTAGGCACTTTTCCTCACTAGTCAGGAAATAGTTGTTTATTAAGAGAACAAAGTTGGTGATTACTGATTGAGAAAGAATATCTCTCAAAAAAAATTACAAACATTCATATTTCACTTTCCCTTGCTATGTAACACACCTAACGGTATTTTAATTACAATGAGTGTAATACGTTTCTGATAATCTGTTACTAAAAAAACGACATTAGTAGTATGTTAATTGACTAGCAGTGATGAATTTTTACTAATTCTAAGAAGTAGTGAGCAACTGGTTCACAATGATAATAATCTATTACCAAAGCTTTGAAGTAATCATTTTTATCGCTAATGTTATTGCTGTCTGAATTTTGTTGTATTAAATTAGATTTAAATTAACTAAGTTCAATTGCAAATATACAGAGTATCGAGAAAACCGCTTAAGAAATAATAATTTCATCAAAATAACCTAATAAATAAAGCCAAATATGTCTTAGTAACCCCCTTAAGAAGTTGCGCTCCCAAGAAGTTGAATTTCTTCTTTCGAATTTGTTCCACAACTCAAAAACTACTTACTGGATCTAGTTAAAATATCACATTCAATAGTGTCATTATTTTTCTCAAAACCACATACCACTGACACTACTGCTGGTTACCTTACCTCTGCTTGACATTAAGAGTGATATTTTTTAACTTAGCATTTTCGGTATCGCAGAAATTCGTAAATGGTAATTTCTGGGAGATAAGCAAATTGCGAGTATAACCACGATGTCTCAAGCATCACTTTACAAATTACTTTATGATTATCTCGGTAACCATTGCATTTTAAGATATAAATCAACTATTTTTTTATGTCAAATTCAAATATCAGTAAAATATTGCACCATATTGCGGTAACAGAAATTTGGAAGAAAATATCATCCTTAATGTCAATCTCGCCAACGTGGTTGAGTAGCTAAGGAACTTTGTTGTCATGCTAAAGATGAGAGGTTCAATCCCCATACCTGGCAACTGATGAGCGGCCCACCAAGTCGCTGTAAAAATCGGGTAACGAAGAGTCGAAGGCGTAATGCTAACAACATCACCCAGTGCGCCAGCAACGGTGTTCTATATAACTGTATTTCGGAAGAGGTAATCGGATAAGGATTAAGGCTAACTCTCTCTACACCTAAAGCTATTAGTTACATGAGATTTGAAAATATTAATTAAACTATATCACGTCAAGTTTAAACTTGATCCGATAAGTAATTTTTGAGTAGTGAATAAATTAAAAGAAAAAATTAAAATTATACTTCTCGGGCACGTAAGTTCATAAGGGCGCATATTTTATTAAAGCGTATTTGGCTCTATTAGCCATAGTATCTCTTAGCCTTTTCGTAACACCCTATGTATATAGAGTATATTATAATAAGACGAATATGCATTCCAATAGAAAAGCTTTATTGAAACAGACTTGTGTCGGTGAATTGTCGCAAGCACAGGGTGAATATTAGAACAATCTAATCCTGAACGACGCAGATGGAAGCAACAGGTGGCTGTGTGATGTTATTGCGAATAACGCGCAATCTATTGTCCTCCGTCAAAAGTACCCTAGTAGATTCCACACTAGCAAACGTTTATCTTTCCAGCTTATTGCAACTGAATCCCTACCGTCCTGTATGTAATCTACGAAGAAATTGTGCGCAGAAACTAGTTGCTTGCAAACCTTTTTAAATTAAATAAAAAAATATGATCCTGTAACTAGCCTAACTAACGTAATGCATGTGTTAAGTAAACCTAACGTAGGTAATAAAGATAACATTAATATGAAAATATTCTCTACATAAGAATCTACAGTTTATCACATACATAAACGACATCCACACAGTGCGTATTATTTCTAAAGCAATCAACAATTCAAACCTCCTTTCTAAGATTACGTTAAGCAAACTTCTTCCAACCCTGAAGTGTTTATATTCGAAAATTCATCAACCTCAACATTTCGACCTGGCTGTCATTCTGTGTATTTACATCTGCCAAGCTTAAATGTAAGAAGATATTTCCGTCGTCCTTCATTATGTATTGAATGATAACTGCTGCATGTTTTCAGGATTCCGCATTGAACGATCTATTTGGTTTTCATTTATATACGTTTTAAGATTCGTATTTATTCGAATTTGAATGCCGTCTGCTTATACACGTGCCCCGATTTATTTATTTAGATTATCCACAGGCTTTGAAGGTATTCGTAAACAGAACGCCAGCAAGTGGAATAAGATTATGTGAATAGAAGCGTCATTCAAATGCTGTCGTTTTACGAATTAAATTATTTGTATTATGTGTATAGGAGTGCTGGAAATAAACCAAAAATGAACATACAATTTTCAAATGACCTCACTATAATCAATATGATAAAATGCCTTGAAATCCTAATCTCTCATAAATAAATGGCAAAAAGGTTGTCTATTCTAATAAAAAAAAAACGGCAATGCATTTCCAACGCAACCTTCTTACTATTCAGCCTTTCTATCTGATTGCAGCTTAAAGAAATAAATAAACTGTAAATGATAATAATGATATAGCTACATAGAATAAAAGTAGCGTACTAAAGAACTATGATAATGAACGCAGAACAATATCAGTACGATAAAGCAAATAGGATATAAGTGGTGCGAGTGATAAGACTGGAATTCCAAAACTTATAAAAGCCATTTTGGATCAAAAATGAAAGGAAAATTGGTAATGAGGAACAAACATTATTGTTAGAGGTACATACACAGGGTGAGGGGCAACACATCTAATAAATTAAATGAATAGGCAATATATCGTATAAGAAACTAAGCTTGAAGGAACTAGTAATGCATACGTATAATTACACATCTTAATAACTGGAGGAAAATATACGATTAGGAACAATATTTTTAATAAGAAAAATAAGCAAGTATACACTTAGTAAGTTAGAATCAAATCAGACAGAAGATTGCTCTACATAAGATTCAGAACATTCAATCGGATTGCAACGTACTGTAAATAAATAATTTTGAGTATGCAAATCTATTCCGAGAGGAAATGTATACACCTACTATGAAAAATTTTAATGAACACAACTATAACAACGTCAATGGACAACAAATAGCCCACGTACTAATAGAACATCAGCAATTTAAACGCATTGCAAATACTAATGTAGAAAGGGGTTGCCACACATTTCGACCAGCATTTGCTAAAAATGAAACTAACAAGTGGTAAAGAATAGGTAATAACGTAAATCAAAAGAATAGCAGATGTATTAAACCTGCGAGTTACGAGAAAAGTAGAGGAAAGAACTATAATCATGAACTAAAAAAGTAATTGGGAAATGTTGAAAGTAAGGGAGAAGAGATAGCATAGAGCAAAAATATAATATAATAGAAAGTATAACAAAACAACGCTAATAAGATAAAATAGAAGCAAGCGGATAAGTTGATAAAGGCAGATAAAAGAACGATAGTTATCAGCTATAATTTACCAAGGGCAGTGATAATCACCCGCAATAATTTTGACAAATAACAACCCAAAATTGCGTTGCCCAGAAATATCCCAAGGAACAGCCGAGGTTTATTTCTTAGTGGCAACTCACTTGAGGGATATTATTTGTCAAAATTATAAGGAATTATCACTGCCCGCGGTGAATTTGGGAAGATGAGTTCTTACCTTTATATTATACCAATCGAGATACTACATTTTTGATCACATGTGTCATAGTAACTATTCCAAACAAACTTAGAGCCTAAACGATAACCTCAAACGACAATAACCCTCAAAAATAGGGAAATTTGTTAAAATTACACTAATTATTTTTTAAACAGTCCTATGAGCCAATAGTAATGAGAAAAAAAATCAAATCGACCAATAGCATCAAAATTACACTGACTATTTGCTAGTAGCATGAAAATTACACTGACTATTAGCTATTAGCTGATTACAGCGACTATTTGTTCACAAACCATTCAAATCGTTCTTCTGCTGTAACACAACTAGCTAAAAGTGGAGTAGGTTTTTTTTTTTAAATTAAATTTACTTAATCAGCAATCAGAGTATAAATACATTCTATGAGCTAATAGTATGTGATAACTAGACTTGATGGGTAGACTCCCATTGGAGTCATCCCTTCCTTAGATTGTTAAGTCTTTTGGCCATTTCTTCTGAAGACGTCGATTTTGAGGGTTTACTACCAGTGGTGCCATGGTTTCGTTTGGGTGATGTTCCAGTGTTGTTTGATGTTTGGTGGCATACTCTTTGATTTGATCTTTTACGTTGGGGATGTCAAGGTCTGCGTGTAGTGTGCGGTTTGTCACTGCCATATTGCGGATGGTTTTAGATTGAAACCGTTGGATGATTTCGACATTAGATTGACTTGCGCAGCCCCAAAGCTGGCATCCGTAAGTCCATATTGGTCTGATAATAGTTTTGTATAGCAGCAAATTGTTGTCCAAAGATAGTATGGATTTTTTCCCAATGAACCAGTACATCTGCTTTATTTGCAAGTCCATTTGTTTCCGCTTCTTGTTAATATGCGTTTTCCATGTTAATCGTTTGTCAATGTGGAGGCCCAGGTATTTAACTTCAGTTGACTGTGGAAAGGTAGTGCCATTGAGGGTTACGGGTGGACATTCTTGATGTTTTGTCATGAATGTGACATGTACCGACTTAGTCTCATTGACTTTGATTCTCCACTTAATTAACCATCCTTCAATTTGGTTTAAATGACTTTGGAGTGCAGCTGATGCTGCTACCGGGTTTGTATTACACGCGAGTACAGCCGTATCGTCTGCAAACGTGCCTAATTCAGTGGATTCCGCTGTGGGTAGGTCAGCGGTATATAGTAGGTACAATAATGATCCTAGGACGCTCCCCTGCGGTACGCCTGCTTTTATTTCCTTGATTTGGGAGACGTCTTGGCAGATCTTTGTTTGAAAGGTTCTGTGTGTGAGGTATGAGCGTAATAGGAGGTAATATTCAGAGGGGAAGGTGTTCTTAATTTTGAGTAGCAATCCTCTGTGCCACACTCGATCGAACGCCTGTCTGACATATAAGAAGGCAGCAGTACAAAATGCTTTGTTTTGTAGCGCAGTTTGTATGATGTTGGTTAGTCGGTGACATTGTTGGATAGTGGAGTGTTGGTGTCTGAATCCAAATTAATGGTTAGGCAGCCATTCTTCGTGTAATGAGTTTTCATAGATACGCTTCAGAACTAGTTTCTCAAGCAACTTGGACACTATAGGAAGCAGGCTAATGGGCCGGTAGGAGTTGGTTTCGTTGGGGGGTTTACCGGGTTTCAGGATCAGGATGATTTGCGCGAATTTGAAGTACAGCGGCCAGTATGTTAGTCTTAGAATCCCGTTAAATAAGATTTGTAAGAACTTAACTCCTTGCTCTGACAGGAGTTTGAGTAAAGTTGCTGTTATCAGGTCTTGACCTGGAGCCTTTTCATTTTTTAACCATTTTATCTCGTTCTATGGTTGTGATCTTTCGGATTAGTAGTGACATTTGTATTGGTGATTGTAATTCTTCTTCAATTTCGCGATCGACTACAGAAGAGTTTGGTTGGAATACTTTAGCTAGATGATCGGCAAACGTTTCTGCCTTCTCTTTGTCTGTTCTTAACCATGGTCCCCCTTGTTCTCTTAGTGGAGGAATATGGGTTCGTGGTTTTTTGATACCCTTAGTAGCTTTCCAGATTGAATTGCCATGAACATTTAATGACTTCATGTAGGTTTGGAAGGATTCATTTTTGATGGATTTTAATTTATTTTTGAGTTGATTATTTAGCTGATTATACCGCCTTTTGTCTTCCATATTATGGGTTCGTTGCCATCTAGCCCTTGCCCGTCTCTTTTCTTTCACTATTTCCATGACTTGGTTCGGTATGTGGGGACTAGTTATTTTTATGTTATCTGGCTGTTGCGAAGTGGAGTAGGTGAACAGCAGTTGTTAAAAATAACAGGACACTCATTTGGAAGCATCATCAAGCCCTATCTGCAACTTGGACTGTTTAAAAAATAATCACGCCGAATTACATTCGTGGTAATATTTTTTTTATATAATTTTAACTAGATTAGCACTCATCTTTGTTGCTATTAAGAAATCCAACTCGTGGACTCTTAATAGCAACAAATATCCGTGAATTTAGTTAAAATTACCAAAAAATTATCACCACTATGTCCTCGTGGTTAAGGCTAATTAAAAATGTAGTAGTGGAAATATGTGTTTATTAAATATATACAACTTAGGCAGATCTCATACAAATACAAGTTACTGTTAACAAGAGCACAACTCGAATGCCTTAAAACTAACCCAAAACTCTCGTCCGGGTACCTGCACTTCGTCCCTTAGGATAAGCCGCAGTTACACAGCGTTGCCAAACCTCTGCTACACCACACTTATGTAATTACTGTTGATTATGCCATTCATAATGCACAAAATCCCTATTCAGACCACGTACGTATTAATATATGAAAACAGCGTAGTTTTTTAGGATGCGCATTAAATACATTTTTAGTGTAATTTCCATATTAATATTCACGGTATAATCTAATCTAATACTCATTCGGCGACTTTAAGAATTATCAAATACGTTTGCTTATAAATTCAACGAGTTGCTTTGTAGAAACGTCACTCGCCTTCGGCTCGTGTTGTTCCTATGCAACCTGTTTCTCGAGAAGGCAAAAGAATTTTTGATAGTTCACAGTCATGTCCTGGTATTATTACTGAAAATTTCATATATCTGTCAAACTCACCTAAACAACCAATCACATTCTAGATATTAAATTACGTTAATCAACATTCAACAAAAACTAATTATTCAATCATTTTTGTTATAAAAAAAATTGTCGATATCGCATATATGCACCTGCTGATAATTATTTGTCAATGAAGTTCTCAGAAGAATGTTTATCTTTTTAAAACAACACCTTTAAGCAATATTGAAAACATTTTTATTCAATATAGAACGAAACGATTATTATTCAACATTGTGATCACTAAATATGCAGTTATTGTAATTTATAACAACTGGAGAATTTGAGGTACTGATAGCAGAGAGAGACAAATACGAAAAACAGTAGAAAGTACGTATGGAAGCTATTCACTTTCGGATATTTTAAAGGACTGGGCTATGAACATGAGGCAACGAAATTGCGCGGAATATAACAACAATATGGAACATTTCAGCGAAGTTGCTTCAAGAATTATTCCATAACTAGTATAACCGGATACCGGGCCAATTTTACTAATATTGCTTTTAAAGAAGCTCGTGACGCCCGAAATACAAAGGGAAGAGTTTTTGCAAAAATTACCTGAGAAAAGAAAAATTAGCTTAACCACTAAATGGACACCACAAAATAATACATTTTTATGGCATGAAGACACACCAAAATATTTGCAACGCTAGTTTTACCACATTTTTTATGCCGAGCTGGTATGGAGGGGCGGGGAAGCCTTAAAATGTTTAACTCACTATTTTCATTTATAAAAGGGTAATGAGGGTAGTACCTACTCGTAGAATTCGGTACAATTCGCTTTTTAAGAAAAAATGTCAAAGCGGGGAAAATAATTGTGTAAGTAGTAAATGGCTTGCTGAAAATGCTGATAAAAATAAGTGTGCCTTAAAACTAACAGACTATTTTTAAAGCAAAATAGTTTTTGAAAAAATGAAACTGATAACTGGTACTACAATTCTTCACTAGGAAAAAACACTATATTAAAATGGACCAAATCAGCTGCAAAACAAATTGGGTTAGATACAACATTCAAGAAGATTACAAATTACTCTAACAGACCAACTGCTGCAACTAGTCTTGCTAAAAATATTGTGGAAGCACAACAATTATTGAAAATTACAGAACATAACAGTATAAATTCTATAAAACTATACTTAAACATTGATCTAGAACGTCATGCGAAAATCATAAGCAATATGGGTGTAACAAGTAATACTATTATTCAGAAGAAAGAAAATAGAAATCATAATGAAACATCTTTTTCATTTAACCATTGTTTTTTTGCAAATTTTTCTTTTAATAAATAAAGTTAAAGGTTAATTATTATTTACTTAAAAACTTATCTTGCGGAATGTAAAAACTTATCTTGCGGAATGTACCTCGTGCGATGATAAATCCTTATAATTTTGTTAATAATTCCCTCAAGTGCATTGCTTTAAGTAACTGTTACAGTTACTAGGCAACACACTTTCGGGAATAATTATCACTCATAATCTCATAAGAGCATTAATTCTTTCCGGTAATTTTTTAGAGTGCACAGAAACAACGTATTAATCGGCACGAGCGGAACGCGAGGGTCGATTACGTTGTTCTGTGCACGATAAGAAAATTGCCGAAGATGAATTAATGCTAGAATGTTGATTCGGCAAGCAAATCGTAGCGACACGGCCATAAAAAGTACAATTTAAATTTTACTCGAAAATAAAATATCAAGTGATATCAAAAATGTATCCATAGTAAGTGGTCAATATGTTGGTGGCACTATAAGTCTATATCAAATTCGAGGTTAGCAGGTCAGTTTTTGCGTCAGTCTGTGTCAAAACTGACGGAAAAGCTAATCTTCTCACCTCGAATTTGACATAGACAACTTAAAGAAGATTACGAGATCAAGAAATTTTTTTGTTGGCTTGGAAACCATACTAAAATTATTTTTTCTATTGGTTCCTAATTAGTGTCGTACGATTTTCAACAAAATTATTGCGTTATTTTCAACTACCCTTGGTACAGTCGTGTGCAAATAAATCTGGGACAATGGTTTTTTCATATGTAGGTTGAGTTGAGAATTGAAGAATATCTCCATGGATTTTCTGCTACCAGAAAGAGCTACATTTTCATTTACTTGTCAAAGTTTAATGTAACTCTTTCTGATAGCAGGAAATCCATGGAGATATGCTTCAAATCTTAACTCAATTTACATATGAAAAAACCATTGTCCCAGATTTATTTGCACACGACTCTACATTATAACTGATAACTTCTTAACTAAATTAACAATTTTCATCGGTTTCAAGATATTAATCCTTTCTAACATATACAAAAGTAAGCTGGTAACTAAGTCATAAGTGTATCTGTACAGTGATGTTCTTTATCTTACATGGCAACCATTACTATACTGAAACCACTGTATCTGCACAGTAATATTCCTTTACCGTACATGGCAACCATTACCATACTGCCACCGATAGTATTGAATAGGTTACGGGTGTTATGAATCATAACATCCTTAGAGGTCTTAAAATCCTCACTCTACGAGCTAGGATTTCAAAACAACATTTGCGGAAGTTATGACACTTATAACATCCCTAGATATGTTAATAGCTACTACCGATTTCAGGATATTAAGCCTCTGTCTACATACACAAAAGTAAGCTGGTAACTAAGTCATAACTGTATCTGTACGGTAATATTCTTTTACCGTACATGACAACCATTACCATACTGCAACCGATGAACTATTGAACAAACCACGGATGTTATGAATCATAACAGCCTCAGATGTCTTAAAATCCTCGCTCTACGAACTCGTATTTCAAAACAACATTTGCGGCAGTTATAATACTTATAACATCCCTAGATATTTTTTTTTATTTGGTACTCAGCCAACATCCGGCCAATTATAGGCTTCGCTGTACATTTTATGGGGACTTCCAACCCCACTAACGACTGTCATGATGTTATTATGACATCCGGGACCAACTATTTCCGTGACAGCCATATCACGAGGCGCCAAGAGAAGCAGTAATGGAACTCCCATCCAAGTTCTGATCAGTAAGAGCGTTGCTTAACTCTACTGATCAAACTTGGACGCTTGTTCAAGCTACACGACCCCTTGTTAATATGTTAATAGCTATTACCGAAGCGAGAAGCCATTTTTCTCACAAATTGATTCGACACTTCATTATTTGCTTGTCATAGGATACTACTGAATTTTGTTTAGATAGTTTCCATGGTGATTGACAATCACCCTAAGGTCGGTTTCACTTCAAGTGTGATCTGATTTTTCAAACTGACACACGTGATCGAAAATAATCAAATTGGATTGGTCTGTAATATATGTAAGAAGTTATCAAAGGAATTATACAATTGAACGCAGAAGAGAAGACAGGCTTAATTTTCAGAACATAAAAGCGGCTACAAGAAAATTGCAAAGAAAGGCTGTATCTATTTTCTATCCAAAGAAAAGGTTTTCAATGCTGAATCCTCCTTTAGTACTTTTACTCTCTACTGCAATCTAACAACACAATGTTATTTGCCATGCGCCTTATTTTTGTTAATAGTGCCATCGCTATTACCAGTTCTATACTGGGCCATAGCGACCAGTGTTCGATATGTTCAAGAAACACTGGCACGGCAAACCGATGCTTAATTTATATTGCCTTTGATAACACAAAAAAATCTGTAAAGAGCTTTATAATATAAAAAAGGTATTCTACCCTATAAAAATGGCCTGTAATGTCAATGTTCTCTTATAACCTTTGTCATTCATCATAAAACAAAAACAAAATTAGAACCTACATTTTTCTTCAAAGATTGTATAAGCTCCCTCGCATTACCGCACTTGTGCTACTTCTCTTTTAGCGAAGTCATGCCCTTGTAAAAAAAGATGTTCTTTTTGATTCGCAACAAAGTGATCGATCGCTGCTTTTAAGCTGTCATCGGATTCAAAACGACGTCATCGAAGGTGTTTTTTAGTACTCTAAAGATGTAAAAGCCAAATGAAGCCATGTCCGGGACATAGATAGGATAGATAGATCTCTACAAAGCTCCGTTCTTCCACAATTGGTTTTGATTTTTGCAGTCTTACGCACAGTCACAAGGTCATACAGCAGAAACACGTTTCCATTGAACAAGTTAAATCGTTCCTTTTTAACTGCGAATATTTTTGTTGCCGTAGGCGCCTGTCTTTATCGTAGTCCTTTTCTGCATGTATTCGATGAGGAGGATGCCCATCATGCCCCAAAAATACTGTTGTCCTTTAGTTTTCTACCAGATGCTGGCGAGCTGCTTTTTTTGACATGGAAAACCTTTATAAACCCATGTTTCAATTATAATTTTGTTTCTTGGTCTCAGTGATGCACCCAAGTATCGTCAACTGTCACAATTTGTGCCAAAAAGTTGAAATGTTTTTCCAAAGCTTTCAAACGACTTTGCGAAGTTTGGAACTTACGCAACTTTTATTTAAATGTAAACAGTTGTTGAACCCATCTCGCTGACACGTTATTCAGTTCAAACCGTCGCGTCGTGCAATAAGATTATACGGCTAGGTTTGATACTTCTATCATAATGGTCACGCCCTTTACACGACAATCCTCGGGTACCATGCTTTTAACTTAAGCAATGATAACATAATTTGTTGATGTTTTTGATCTTCCACTTTTAGGATAATCTTCAATGGAGTCGTGGTTCCACTGAAACTCTTTGGGCCCAAATTTTATTATATAATAGGATGGGGCATAATTTACATACAAGGCAGCCATCCCTTCACGATTTTTTTTGGCTTATTTACCTCTTTTGTCAAAACTTTATGACGGTGCCATGTTGTAATCCTAAGTGACTGGTTTTTTTAAGTTAAATTAAAATTAAAAAACACGACGCTGTTTGACAAAGTGTGTAGCTTATTTTTTCTATGGGTAGACCTCGCGTTGTGTTTTAAACGTTCTCTCGTGTTATAATATATTAATTACACGCTTAATATATAAAAACCACTTTTTTATTGTATTTTGTTTAGAAGAAGCCGAATAGTGCAGTTGGTAGAACTTTAGGCTTGTATGAAGGAAGTCCTAGGTTCGAATCCCACGGTGGGCGTAAAATTCTGCAACCTTGGCGATCGGTATCGGGTTTGGCGAGACTATTCACAGTTGGGCAACAAATTAACTGCACTCTACTTAGAACCACAGAGCTAAGAAGTAGAGTAACAAGGTCAACACATTACCACGACATACCTAACACAATGGTTGCTACGCAAGCACGAAAGATAAGGGCAATAAGATATTCCAAGACCGTAAAGAGAGGAAAAACAGCCAAATAGGAAATACCTTCTGAAAGCTTGATCTGGTGCACGTACGGTTCTAAGACTGAGACTCGTGCCGGGTTAGTAATTTAAGGCGAAAGACCAAAATAGAAGTTCAGCTTCTTACTGGGTAAGCACGAATCCGTATTTCAAACGGAAATTTAGGCGATATTACAGTGTGAGCGGGAAAGCAAAGGACGGGCTTATAAACATAAGCGGATCTATATAATTTCGGGCAGCCATGCGGCTCTGAAGGCTCTCTCGAATAGTAAGACTTCCTGCAGACTGGTATGGGAGTGCCTAGATGTACTCAATGACTTGGCAGAACAAAATGTCGTGAAACTATTCTGGGTACCAGGTCATTGTGACATACACGGCAATGAAAAATCCGATGAACTAGCAAGGCAGCGATCGACTGAGGCTTACCTTGGCCCAGAACCAGCCTTAGGAATTTTAAGAAGTGCTATCCATGGCTATGTAAGTGATTATATTGGCACTCAACATGAAAGATACTGGATTGACAGACCAGGACAGAACCACAACAAGGTGTTTAAAAGCGGAACCTGCAAGAGTAGAACTGCAAAACTCATGAGTAGCGAGCAACTTAGAATCGTCACAGCTATACTAACAGGACATGCGACTGTTAGGGAACACCTGCGAAAGATCGGAAAATACAATGGAGACCTTACTTGTAGACTCTGCAATAAGGAAGCAGAAACTGCAATACATACTTTGTGACTCTGCGATGATCAAGATATGGGTATTTATCGACTTGTTCTATGTTCTTTCTGTTGATATTAATGCTTTCATTCCTTCTGTGAGATTTTGATATTATCATAAATTTGGTCTTCGTCGTATTAAGTGTTAGCCCATATTCTTCAGTATATGTGGTTATTCGGTCCATTAAACTTTGTAAATCATCGATATTTTCTGCCAGTATTGCGTTAATTTATTCCACTTTTTCCCCTTCTAGAGATTTTTTAAGAATTTCTTCCGAGTATGCATTAAAAAGAGGCGGAGATAACACGCATCCTTGTCTTACTCCATTTCTTATTATTATTTTTCCTCATGTTTGATTGTCGATGTGTGTATTAAGTGTATTGTAGCTGTTTGATTATAATATAATTTTGACATTATCTGTAGGTTTTTGTAGTCTAAGTGTTTCTGTTTGTGGACATTGCTGAGTTGATCATGACGGACGATATCATACAAAATACATTTTTGTTATTTGAACCGTATATTCTTTTATATCTTAGCATTAAGCCTTGCTCAAAATACTGTGAGGGTAGGGGCCAAAAGTCACTTTTAAATACATCTGTAATTATCTGCCCTATTTTAGTCAAAGCTAAATGTTTGCCTACGTTCTAATTGAGATATCAGTCTATTTTTGGGTTTCGATAGACGAAAATATTCTTAATTAGTTTGCTCCAGATTAGGCCTCACTTTATGCTCGTGCTAGTTTGGTTGCATACCCAATATTTTCCCCGTTTCACAAAATTCTTGGGCCTTATCAGCCAATATTCGCCCATTTTGCCTTCGTGCCTTAATGCAGAAAGGTCGTTGAGTGATCGACGTTTGTGATACGTACCAGTGATCTGTTTTTTCGCTAGAATCCTTTCTTGAGAAAACTCGTTTTCGATTCCGTTTTTGTTAGAATATTTGAATGACGTCCCGTTGAGGAACATTTTTGGGAATTTCTCAAATCAGACAAGCACATGGTTACGTTTTGGCAAAGCTGGGAGCCGAACATCAAAGAGCTCTTTTTTTTCTCCCCGTACGGCCGAATTCGACATTGTGAACACATGGTACCCTTGCGTTTATTGCGACCTTCGTGCTTGGATTCGTGTGCTAGAAGGATCCGATCCTGCAGTTAGTTTGAGACCAATCCGCTCCGTCAGAAGCTATTCGAAGTCCCATACGATACTTGCATATCGACGGCCTTGTGCACGCCACCTGTGGATTACGTAACGTTTTCGACAGGGCTTTCTACACGTCCACGAGCTGTTATGTGACTGCCCAAGGTCTGTTTTATAATTGTTCGACCTGCGTAGCATCATATGTGCCTCGAGTTTAACCTAAAAATTAGAACCTCTTTGTGTACATGTCCCCGAATTTGTATTAAGACTTTTAATGTGTTTGGCACATTCCAGATTATATCTTATTCGGCAAACATTAGGTTGTCCCCTTAAATTATTTAAGCTAATAGCGTAAACTTAGAAACTCGCCTGTGTAGCACAGTTTATCAGCATAACCTAGCTACTGTAAACATAACTTTGATGTGTCTCACATGCCATCCGAGTGAATATTACCATTCAATTTGTGTAGTTGTCATGTTAATGACCGAATAGTTCGGTTGAGTTGAGCTAAGACAATCCCGTACTTGCAAGATATTTCAGTAATGAACCCGCTTTACCTGACCTCTTGAAGTATTATTTATGAATTTCACATAAATTACCACGCCACTTCCGGGTTATATAGCGCCCTATCTGAACCAAGATCTTGCGTCAATAGGACCATTTGAATATAAATGTGAATGACAACAGTTTCTTGTATTTGAGGATTTGGGGTCACATTCAACCCGCTACCCTAAACTTAAATAGTAATAATTTTAGCTGCGGTTGTAGGCCTTGTTTATTAGTTCCCCGGAAATGCAATTTGCTAAATAAAACATGTCAATTTGTACCTCTTGCTGCAATATTTATTGGTATTAAACATCTAGACAGTTATTAATTACTGATATAATTACGATGACGATCCTTATTAATATTTATGCTACTGTGATTTGAAATGTGATATTTTAATCTGGTTTTGCAGTTACTGAAATTTGTTTATGCATGTACCGCCGACCACTTTCGTTGAGATAAATTATATTGATTCATTATCTACGTTTGCGACTTGTATTTTTGCCCTTGTTGTTGCCTTTAATTCACAGGTTTGGTTAGTAGCGCCTTCTGTAGTATATCTTTGGATTAACAAAGTGCTGGGTTATCTGCTACTTGGCGGCCAGAATTTTCTTACAGCTAAAAATTTGAGTCTTTTGTCTTTGTCGATTGCCTTTGCTTCTACCTTTTACAGTCAGGTTGACGGTAACACTGCTTCTGAACAGTTTAATAATAAATTATTTTCTATCGTGTTAAATTTCATATAATTACTTGTACTTGTATCGACGTATAGTTTAGGTTTCCCATTTGCATTTGTGCTAATTTACATTTTCCTAACGGTCTGGCTTGTAATATAATATGGTTATTTATTAAATCTGTTAGTCGACTTATTAAAGTGAAATTTAATTCAATCATAAATAACCCAACACACTTTTTATGACTTGAAATCATCACGATTTCAATTAAAATAAAAAGGTACTCAGACATAAAAGTATAACCAGATTATATTTTCTACCTCAGACTTGGGTTTCTGTAGTGAACCAGTTATTCGCACTGAATTTTTAATAGATTTCTTTTCGATAACAATTTAACTTGTTACCTTACGACTTAAAAACCTCAAGGTGGATCTACGTCTAAAAATGGACTCGCTTTGTAATAATTTTTCGTTTCTTTGGCTGCTTCCTATTTAATAATTTATTGTTCATTGAAATGTTAAACAGTGTTTAACATGATCGCGTCCTCGAATGTTAAGATACATTTAACATGCATCCACTCATTTAACATGCATTCACTATAGCAACATCACACATATGCTCGAATGTTAAGACTGGGTTACCCCTCCTAATAGGTTAATTACTATAATAAAGTAAGGTAAAATCAATCAAAATATTCATTATATTTTAACACAGGATGTCAATATAAATTTTAATTAATGGAAATTTTATTTATCTCAAAGATAATAGTGAGCAATTGATAACGTATAAAGTTATGTACAGTGATACCCTTGTAAGCTGACAGCGACAGAGATAGATTTAGTGTTCCTAATTAAACAAAGATGTCCGCAATACGGATGTTAATTAGTTACTAAGTTTCATTGTAAAATAGACGGTAACGAATTCAAATGCAATACTCGATAAAAATACTAGAATCATTAGAAACGCAAATAGAATACAAACGTCAGAGGAATAAATATATCATTTGCACATTAGAATTACATACAGAAATAATTAACATAAGTAATGCCACTACGAACAATAATATTAATATTAATATAAGAGTTTTATATCGTTCCATTATTCAGTGGACTTTACAAAATCATAGTTATGTATGGTACAAGTGAATAAAGAAGCATTTTATCCACAAGGGGAAGCTTTAGCTCACGAAGGAAAGCCGAGTGAGATAATTTCCCCGAATCGAGAAAATCTCTTTATTCACGTGTAGCATATAAAATGTTTTCCAATACCTACAATTAATTATATAAATAAGTTATAACATTGAATAAATAATTTTATCTACGACCACTACTAAAAGTAGGCTTTTTAGCGCTAGCTTGTTTTAGTAAAAGTGACGTTTTATAGTTTACCGTGGTTAAAGAAATGAACTGTTTACTTTTAGCCCATGTGCTAAAAGTGAAGTGAGGTTATAAAACTACAATTTCGAACTGGAGGTGAAGTTGTAAACTTATTCTAATTGCTTCTTGCGTTACAGGTAAAGTGTTTTTGAAATAATTAAAGCGTTATGTAATGAATACAGTCAGATGTGGAGTATTAATAATTACATTTCGTAACTGACCTTGACTACTGTCATTCGCAAACATTCGCCCGCGCGGCATGGTCTACTGTTTATTATGACATAAATTAGAAGTGTCGCAGATGCAAACCTTTGTTAAATCGATATTTATGGATTAATAACAGTAAAATTAAGGTCGTAGATAAAATATTGTATGCAACACTTGCTAAAAGTCGTTTATGCTTCGGCTTCGTTTCATAATTTTCATGTCTCGTGCATAAACGTCGACTTTTAGTACTTGTTGCATAAATAGCTATTTTCTACGACCACTACTAAAAGTAGGCCTTTTAGCGCTAGCGTTTTTCACTAAAAAGTGACGTTTTATAATTTAGCGTGTTAAAAGTGAAATCAGCTGTTTACTTTTAGCCCATGTGCTCAAAGTAAATAGCTGCTGTGGAATTTACAAGTTCGACTTGGAAGTTATTCTACTTACTTCTTGCGTTAGAGATAACGTGTTTTTTAAATAATCAAAGCGTTATGTAATGAATAAAGTAACCTGTGTACATTTATAATTACGTTTGATAACTGATTTTGACAGCTACTGGCGCCGGAAACATTCACATGCGCGTCAAGGCCATCTCTTTATTATGACATAGATTATAACTGTCATCAATGCAAACCTTTGTTAAATCGATATTTATGAATTAATAACAGTAAATATAAGTCCGTAGAAAAAATATTGTGTGCAAACTCGTGCTAAAAGTGTTATTGCCTTCGGCTTCGTTTCATAATTTTCATGTTTCGTACATAAACGGCAACTTTTAGCACTTGTTGCACAAATTGCTATTAAATAGGTACTGACATTTCGTTGTGTACTAGTTCCCACGGTAACATGTATGTATTTTGTTAGTTGCATTAGAGTATTGACTATTTTATTCACTAGTGAATAAAGTAACCCTTTATCCATCCTCTTCATTAAAATGTTACTTTACCATCGATATTTTCACAGATAATATATAGCTTACAGGTTTTTTACTTACCTACGTTAAACTTAATAGCTATCACTTCAGTTTTCAGGGTCGAAGTTAAAGATTTTCTTTCTCCAGACATAAATATAACCTATGTGTTAGCAATTTTACTCTATTTTCGACAGAAAAAATTCATTTGTAAGCAGGTTATTTAGTTTTCAAATTATATTATGCTTCCCCAGCCAAAACTCTGTTTATTAATAGCAACCATTCTGGTAAGGAATAATGTCCTTGCATGTAATTCTTACTGCTCGTTATGGAGACGCAGGATTTTTACTTTTTTATAATTACTTATGCTGAGCAAAATATTTATTACAAAACATTCACCGATAACCAAAATACCTAGTATATCAATATAATTTAAATGGTTTGCGCTTGTTAAAATAACTGACGCAAGGTCTTTAGTGACACAAGTGCAGAAAACGGAACAATGAGAAGCCCAGCACGCAGCTCCAAGTCTTTTCATTTCGCCCACCACACCGTGGCATTTGGAGAAGCAAAATTTCCACGTTTTGGATATGTAAAAGCAGATGCTTTCATTACAGCTCTAATTTACGCCGTCAGGCGTAACATAATTACCGTAATACACGCGAAGTTTGGTGCGAAAGTGCGTTCCATAAAACTTTGTTGGAATCGAGTAATCCGAGTTGTTGGAAATGAAACTGGAAAAACAGAGTAGACTATTTGCATTGTTCAAATTTTGCTTGCCGTTGATTGATGGCCTAAATTAGTAAATAGTTTCGCGTCATAGTTTCACAATTATTTCCAAATCAATCATAATTGAACGATATTTAGCTAAATTTGAACAGTGCTTTATGGACATCTACTGATTTTGGATATTTTTACATTGCTATTGATAATTAAAGCACATCCATATTTAAAGTTTAATCTTAGCTGCAACTAATAAAAAATAGCATTAAAATACATCTCAAAACAAACCGTGGTGCCCCAGTTTTAATTTGCCCTGATGAATACAATCACATTTACAACGAATTTATGACCCTTCATTTCCAGCTTTCAGAACAACAATTAGCCTTTGATATATTTACCAACTTTGAACGACTCAGCCTGAAATTGCAAATATTTCTTTAATTGTTGCTGTAATTGCCAGAGCATCTTGTAATTTAACTGTTTGCAGGGCCTTTGTGTGGCGATCCTGTTCTGCTTCTGCAACGGAGAGGTAAGTACGACATCCATCTCTCTTTAATCGCCTTAAGAAAGCGAGACGAAGCACAGGCGAAGAAGCGTGCTTGGTGTGGTCGGGCAGCTAAACGGTGTAATTGTACCTTTTGATGTATAACTCACATTTCTCAGCTTCAAACGGAGTCTTTATGAGAATTGTTTGCGAAGTTCAATGTATGGGAAATAAAAGTATTCGACGTTTTTGTGCCAACTGCGATAAACATTTCAAACAGAAAAGTAGAACGGGCGTCGAAATTACGTTCGTGTGTATACTATTTGTAAAATAAATAAGGGTTAACAGCTTTTCGTCCATTCATCGCTCATTAGGTTTTTGTACAGTAGGTACTCATGATTCCTGGACAACTGCGCTTTAATGTGATATAAAGTATGCTAAGTTATGTGGATCCAAAGATTGTTTTATTTAAATAAAATTACCCGATCTTCTACAAAAAATACTTAAGGTTCCAATCACCAGTATAAATATAACACGCCAAAATCACTAAGATTTCAAAAATTTTAAGAAAATAATTCAAATACAAAGTTAATAATATACTGCAACACGAGTGTGGAAATAATGCCATTAGAAAACGTATGGGAAAGATGGAACACGAGTGTTACGTTCACATAAGTTTTCCAATGGTCTTTCCACACGTGTGTTAAATACTATTTTTTTCTACGAGAGCTTCTCTTTCTATAAGAAATGTAATTTTTCAATTTGACATTTGCAAAAAAAGATATTTGTAAAAAACATTAACATTTGGCAGTTTTAGCCATTCACATAATTATCACTTGACATTAGAGTGTAGAAAGTATTGACGTGCGAGTGCAGAAAGTAGTCTTTGTAGTAGTAAAATGCTTGCGGAAAGTTAGTACTTTCTGTATCAAGGTATAAAAAAACTTTGTATACTTACTTATTTTAAATATGATCATCCAGATTAATTGATAGGAAGTAAATTACTATAGGAAATATCCATTTATACTGCATATTTTTTCCATTTTATTGGAGGTATTTCCTAATTTGCTGGATTGATGTGGTGTGACATATATCTAAGCTCCACGTTGTAAGCCGATTGTAATATATCTCCTATCTCGAGTCCCACTTATGGTGCTAATTGTAATATTTCTCAACTACACTTGTAGTATCAAATGAAATATACTCTGTTACTAATTATTGTAAAGAAATACTGTAATTTACAGTTTATTTATATACCTATCTTATTTCTTAATGCGATAAGTAGAAATTGACGTAATTCCTAAATCAATTTGACACTTGAAATTATGTCGTGTAATTATTATTGTTTAAGCCACGATTAGGTAGTTTTATAAGCAATGAGACTTCCAATTCCCAGCTGAATGGTTTAACCTTCAACTAACAGCTTCTTCTATATCTAAAGACTGAATTGCTTTTAAAATATAATAATTATTTGATTTTATGAATCAAATACAAGTTTCAGGTACTTCATAAACTTAAATTTGTACGTTCAGTTTGTTAGTAGCACATAGAAGGTTGCTTTGAGATTACAGAATAAAATACAGATGGTCAAGGAGTAATTTAATCAATTGTTAGTATTTCCAAACTTGATTAATTTAAATGTAAAATTCTAAATTTTATTCTACCTTCAAAATGTTCAAATTTCAAAGTATAATTGTCGAAAACGTTGAGTACTCAAATCACAAATATAATTTAGAAAAATAATTAATATTTTATAATTATCTTCTAAATATAATTACAAAGGTTTTAGTAGTTGTCACACCAAACTCATTTTATAATTTCTTATTATTTAGTAAGAAATTGTCACTAACCTTCTGAATGTTTATTTCTTGTATCTGGATGCTCTACCCCAGCTCCTAACTGGACAGATTCTAGTCAGTAAACCCCTCTTGATTGTTCCCGACCAAATCGAAAGCTCGTTGTAGCTCTTTGAAAACTCTATTACTTGAATAGACAGTTCTACAACATACCACAACACTCACTTTCACTAGTTTTACTGGCTTCGTAGTATTCTAATATTTACAATAGAATATATGTACTACGTTAAATGAATTCAAATAACCTTGAATTATGTACTTGAATAATATTTGTGACTTGAAGTCAAATTTGATCGTAGAAAATGCTTTATTACTACTGCGTATCAAACCAATAATTATTATTTTCTCACAATTGATGGGAATTTAACTCTTAACTAAAAACAACCTTGTGGTTGTCCTTACTACCCCACCAGTGAAACATCAATTGTTATATCACATGATATCCATTAGATATCTTGATATAAATATTTAAATTAAATGTATCATACATCCTGTATACTGCATTACAGGTGACACTATCAACTGGCCATCAAGATTTTCTGATCTGGCACCATGTGACTTCTTTTTGTAGGGTCATCTGAAAAACCAAATTTACAGAAAACGCTACCCAAATATTGACTCTGCGGGAAGCAATCTGAATTGTTGATACAGGTGGAATAAGGTCGATTATTAAATTTTACCGAGACGCCACTGTAAAATTTTTGATAATAAATACCTTCTCTTCATTAGAATATTCAACATTATTGTTCATAGTAATTAGTTAAATACGTGAATTGAGAACTAACAGAAAATAACATTTATTTTGGAATAAAGAAAATTGATCATGGCTGGTCTGTTTTTTGTGAATAAAATGCAAAATATTTATTACAGTTTTAAGCTATTTCTATCTTAAACAAGCAACAAATTCAAGTAAAGTAGTATCAAATCAAACGAATTTTTTTTCTCTTTCGATTGACACCACTATCAGTCCTGTCAATTAAAGCGGCAAGCAGGAATCTGCATATATACGATTTCCCATGCTATTTCTTTTTGTTCGCACCTTAAGTGAAACACTCGGTATACCTACAGATATGCCGACGGTGTGACATTATGTTATCAATTAACTGATTTGTATATTTTCCAATATCTTCAAATTGTAATAACTTCGTGCGCAAATAAAGAACCTTGTTTAGCTATGGACCACTACTTACTTAATCTTTTCTATTACTTGTACTTTTGTGGATTTTTTTCCAAAATTCCTCGATCTATCTAAGAAAACTGCTCGCCAATCCAGCAGTGAGTCAGCGCTTGGAAAGCTTGCTTAACTATTCTGTCAAGGTCTGTATGGTCAACACCACTAAACAAACCAACTGCTTGTTGGATACTACGTTGAGTTTTTTTCTTCGATATCTACATAAATATTGATAAGATATTTAGAAATTTAATAATTCGATATAACTAAATGTCCGGACAATAGTTAGACCGCTATCAACAGGTTATTAAGTAAACTTCCCTTTTCTAACTATCGCAACAATTTTCTAATATGTAAGCGTCTGCATTCTAAAGTTTAGAAACGTACTCTTATAGTTCGAGATTCTATCCAAATTGCTTACACGAGCGTGTAATATCAACAAACAAGGAACCAAATTTGGGCATACAACGTTAAAGCTCCCTGGGGCAATCATGTGTGTGCGAGTCAGCACTGCTTTTAGAACATCAAATAGTCGTGTACTTTGGAAACTCCTTAGATATTACACAATATAAAGCAATTGAACGCTCCTAGATTTCTGTAAACGTCTGTAGCGGAAATAGATGCAAACTCTAACTGTTTCACCCCTAACGTTTCATGTTGTGAAAACTAACTCGCCGTCGTATGTTAGAGATCAAACCCAAAACTGCAATGATTTAAAGCATAACCGAATGTGATACGACGAAAGATTTTTATGTAATCTATCTATGAAGGATTTGGATGCAAAGTAATATTTTATTTTTGAACACAGATTCCATTCACATTTATGCATTTATTCCGGAGCATTTCCAATAACGGAATACCCTCGAAGAAAATATGTTGATAAATTTTCAAAAAACTCCTGATCGACTTCCTTCAGTTCCTCGTCAGAGGACAAAAGTTGTCCCAACAAATGTTCTTTAGCTTGGAAAATAGACAATAGTCACTCAGGACTGTAAGGTGGATGTCTGATCTCTACTAAACCCTGAATATTTCGAGAATTATGCTGCCTGCACTATTGCGATAAGGTAGCATAGTTTTCTGGCCATAGTTGTTGGGTCTTTTTTGACGTATGGCAGCTTTTAAGTCTTTAATTGTTTCTCTATATTCATATGTGATTCTAAAGCCTTTCTACATATATTTCATTAATAAGGTCCCCTCAGCATCCCAAAACACCGCAGCCATCAGCTTTCCTGTCGAAGATTGCGGCCTACTTATTTTGGAGGTGGGTACACTTGTAATCACTGTAGCCTTATTTCTTCGATCTGTAAAAACCGAATTTTCAACGTTTTTTTTATATTTTCCTTCCTTCTAGCTTCCATAGGTCTTCCATACCCAAAGTACCTTGAATTGATTCTCTGGAGCATCCAAATTCTTTTCACTGTAAAATATAACGCCCCATCTTTCCCATAGTGCCAATCATCTTTTCATGGATATTTGTTGGACCAGTCGCTTCTGTTGTCAAGAACTTTATAACATTCCTACGTTCAAACTATACTTCACCCATTTTCTTCTACTCAGATTTCTTCAAAAACTGGAGAACTCTTTTGATTTGAGTCAAACGTGGTAAACAAGCAAATGTTACCGTAACTTAAAGGCAAACAAATGGGTTTGTCACTTGCAATTTTCATGGTTAGGTATGTTACATATGTATCTCCCTTAGTGTAACATATCACAAGAACGATTGAGAATAGTCGCCAAATATGAGGCATTTTTCTCCAAGTTTCTGCAAAACTGTTACAACCATGCTTTTAGAGAAATTTGTACTTATGACTAATAATAGGGTAGGTATCTTATAAAAAGACCAAAAACAGTTAAAATGTCTAAAGTATGTAATAAATAAATTTCTATTTAGTATCCATATCAGGTACCCAATAGGAAACTTATAGTCAGAAAAGACAGTATTTTAAAGAAATTTAGCACAAGCTTTGATTTCACAAAAAAGTCAAACATCATCATTGTTCAGGGTGGAGCTTGTAGTAGACTGTATGATATTAATTTGGACAATTACAAGATACGTCGTAGGGGTTCAGGAATGAAAAAGGATGCAAACCAACGGTCTTGTGAAGTTTCACACAAGATTGATGTAGCACAGACTTGGTTCCGTTGGGAGGATGGAATGCCAAAACGCCTTGTGCAGTCTCACGCAATAAATGTAATAAAAGAATTGAGTTCGTTCTGGCAGAGATTCTTGAACACAGAAAGAGATTTCAAATTGTACTAATTTATTGACTAGAAAGTTCCTATTTATATACATAAAGCTATGACGTAAATTGCAAAGGTTCAGTACATTGCCCCACTTCAACTCGTATTTCTACTTGTGTGTTACATTTCATAACAAACGGTGACAGCGATTCCGCATAATTGCAGTTTATTCACCGGGCCATTCAAGCAATGCTGACAGCTTTGTCATGCATTTCCGTATGCAACCGTTACTTTTACGAAATGTACGCATAATTAATTTATAACAGTTAAAAATTATGTTTTGGTTCCTAAACAATCATTTTTAAATTTTTCTGGGGCATTGTCAGAATCTTGATATTCTGGTTCAGTTTCTGAATCCCGCCCTTTTTGTTCTATTGCACTAAAAAATATTTTTCCTCCGGATTTCTAAAGTAAGTTTTTATTTTGGAGGTTGCCCTTGTGCGGCACTCCAGTACTGGTTGTTATTGTTGTTGTATTCGTTACAGAACTTATAGGCATTAGATTAATAGGGGCTATAATTAGCCAATGAAAAGTTGTTTGTTTCTATTGTAAATGTTTTTCTATTTCTTCTGATTTTGTTGTCGTCTATTCTTATAATCACTACACCAAGTTGAGAACTACCTTCTACCCCATATTAGGAAAAAATTATAGACTTACTATGTAGCATTTTCACACACGTTTTGCTACGTTCTCTAAAAATATGAATATGTCACAATGAAGTACACAATATTTACTATCGAATTCACTTCATAGACTAATGAAAAAAGTATATTGTAATAACAGTGAGGAAACAGTTGCAGCAAATCATAGTATAATTATTAAAGTGCAAAGAGTGGTCACGTTCCGCACGCATTTGAGTGCGGAAAGTGAGTACTTCCTGCACCGGACTAGAAAAAAACATTTTAAGCCGCCTGAGGCCCATTTCACAAAAGTTGCAAGTTACGTATTCACCAGTAAATTTCAACTAATCTGCGAAAAATAGTACTAGTGTTCCCCAAAGACAAAGTTACAAGACTTATAACAACCTGTGAAATTCACAAATACGCAAGTGACGTTTTTATAGTCTCACTCTTGCGATTTTAAGCATTTTCGCAAGTTACAAATTTACACTGGTGAAAATGAGTAGATTCCGCGATGTTAATTTTATTATTAAAAATTTGTATGTGGGACTTTTCCCCTAATGATGAATTACCCGTACAGCCACACCCGTTACTGAAGACCTCGAACATTTATGGTAGGGACAAATTTGGATTTTGTCAACATTTACGAATTCAATGAGAGATTTCGAATGGAATCTCTCCTTAGAGACTTGGGGCACAGACTTTGACATGCAATAAGACGAAGTAATGTACTATCAGAAAGAGTGCAATTGTGTGCAGCTCTCCATTCGCTAGGCAATAGAGGTCAGTACCATGATATCGCTGATATGTATTTTATATCAAAAGCAAGTGCATGTGAAGGCTGAAAATTATATCAAATTTGTTGGCTGGCCAAATAACATGCATAATGTTGCTATTAATTTGTCCAGTTTAGCACGAATGCCGTTGGTGATGGACTGTCTGGACGAAACATTAACTAGTATAGATGCTCCATTAGAGAATGACGAGTAGTAAATAGACATGGAAACCACTCCTTTTAGACCTGACTGAAAATTCTATTATGTGAGTGCACGGTGGCCAGGCATTGCATCATCCTCTTGAAGACAGGTGGAGACCGATTCCTAATGGCTTTATTCTATTAGGCGACTTGGCCTAACCATTAAAAGAATGGCTGATCCCTCCAACAGACCCTAATATGGGAGATCCATCAGTCATTCGATTCAATCGTACTCACACTACTAGGGGTGTTTTGGAAAAATTGGTTGGCATTTCAAAGGAAACATTTCCGTGTCTCAATTACCTACGTGTGAATACAATATCTGCTTTTGAGTAATCAAGTGCTGCTTCGCTCTGTGAAAGATTGCAAGAACTGAGGATGATATTTTACGTGTCATACAGCCTTCAGCAGCAGACCGCAATGAAAAAAATAAGGAGATAGATGAGGAAGATGTACATCCTGCAGCAGCAGCAAGAAGACTTCAAGCATTAATAGATTTCTTCAGATTAACCTTTCACAGTTCTTATTTTTGTCCAAGTGATTTTTATGTTACTTTGAAATTAAAGAAAAATCGATCAAAATAATTTACTGGAGTTGCCTGGTATACCCAGAAACAGAAGATAACGTTTGAAATTGATCAGAAAATAAATTTATTTCAATTACAGTTTAAGTTACATATAATAGTACGAAGGTAGATTTACATATAAATAGCCCAACTAACAATTAGTAGTTTGTTGTTACACAGCTTTGAATGTCTAATAATGCATTAACTTAGCCTTGCTAGAAACGATTGCTAAATGAAGAATTTAACTCACATTTGTAAACAACTTTGTTACACTCGAGACTGTTATAGAGAAACTGCAAAAATGAATAAATTGGAAGTTCGTGTAATGATTAAATATTTACAAAGTAAGGTTAACATCACAGAACATTTTTATCGACATGCAGAGTTCTCTAAAGTATACAATATTCTGCATATAGATAAACAATTTCTATGGAGATAAACATATTTTCAAAATATTTAATCACTGCAACTTCAAATTTTCCTATTTTTGCAATTTCTCTATAACAGCTGTCTCTTCCGTGCAAAAACGTTGTTTACAATTGTCATATACAACACAGCCAGATGTCGACCAATTGACGATTTTTTTTGCAAAAGTATGTGAGTGTTTATTGCTTCGATGTAAATTGATCTCGTGCTGACGCACTAGATCAATTTTAAAACAATAAACACGAATGAACACCTTCACAAAATTTATGCAATTCGCCAGCCACAAGTGGTATTTAAAGGACTATTCAACGAACAAAATTGGCATTTCTTAGTAATTCATAAATTCTATCATGACTTCCTTGACTAGCTTAGGTTGGTTTAACAGCGCAATGGAAGAGGTCGTAAATTCTATTTTATTTAAATAAAGTTCAGGCTATATAGTTGTTTCGATGGTAGTGTTAAGTATGCATTATTTTGATAAACAAAATACACACGAAAGTTTGTGTAAATTTTACATGAACGGAAAAGAATATTACATAAGTGGTGATAATTTTTTGATAATGTTAACTAGATTCGCGAACCTTTGTTGCTATTAAGAAATCTCACGAGTGGACGAAGTCCTAATCTAGTTAAAATTATAAAAAATAATTATTACCACGAACGTAATTCGGCGTGATTATTTTTTAAACAGTTCAAGTTGTAGATTGGGTTTGATGGAGCTTTCAGATGAGTGTCCTGTAATTTTTAACAACTACTGCTCACCTACTCCACTTTTAGCTAGTTGTGTTACATCAGAAGAACGATTTGAATGGTTTGTGAAAAAATAGTCGCTGTAATTTGCTACTAGCAAATAGTCAATGATACTATTGGTCGATTTGAAATGTTTTCTCATTACTATTGGCTGATAGGACTGTTTAAAAAATAATCGTTAAAATTCCGCTATCAGAATTGTTGCACAATTTTACACTATTTGCTACAAATAACAAAAATACTGAAATATGATTAGTTAATAGTTAAAATGGAGAGCGTGAGTTGAACTGTCAGATAAATTTCTCATTTATCAGTCGTTTCTAGCAAGCTTATATACTATGGATCCAGCCAAAGATGATCCCTGCGTCATCGTTACACGAAGTTAGCACAGAAATCGTTTTTGTATGCGTCACTCTCATTATTTGCGAGTACGACAAGGATAGCATAACATTAGCACGTCTCTGGGTCTTTGGGAGTGGATTTGACTAGCACGGTATGCGTCTGTAAAATATAGTGTTGCCGACGTTAATAATAAATCCGTAGATTAAATAGAGATATTATCAGTAAACAGTAAATAAACTAGATAAATCGAAAAATATTTTTGAAAAAATTGAGTGTGGTTAATTCAGATATTACAGGTAAATGAGATTAATTTTACGAACAATTTAAGATTTTTTACAGATTTTTTTAAAAAAATCCGTAAGTATAGGCAACGTTGTATGCGTCCACAAACATATGATGAACATCTGACTTGTCCTTCACATTTTTCGAGGTTAGTTTTCCCGTACAAACGTTTTTTGATAGTTTTGGCCAACAAGAAGCAGTTCTTGCCAGAACTAATAAGACGTACGCATTAATATGTCAGTGCAAGACAAGACTTTGCGTTCGCAGTCTCAACAATTGTTGCTGAATCTGTTAAGTTATTTTGAGAAGGAAAAAAAAAAAAGGTGAGCATTTACTTCCTTTATCTTGTGTGCAAGAGGTATGACACGTTAATTAAGTGCTTACGATTTTATTGTACAATTGCTTGTTTATTGCAGCGAGCAGTTGCGGCTTTAGGGATAGAAACCAACCAGTTTTATTTAGTCCTGGTAAAAAAGGATCTCGCAAGAAATCGAAAACTGCAGACCTGCCAGAGTCGTCTAAACTGGTCATCAGGGAAACTGTATATAAGATGTACAGTGAAAGTAAAGAGTACTTATAAAGTTTATTTGATTTTATAAATGTGAATTTTTATATTTATTCCAGAAAAACACATTACTCTCAAATCTTTAAATGATGAACTTTAAGAGTATCACATTCTAATAGGCAGACGCAGTTTAAACGTTGTTCTGCATGACCTTGGGTTTAAATTCCTCAAAGACAACAATGCGTTAGCATTAGTTGAAAAATCAAATATCGCCAGTTTGCGTCTTCAGTTTTTAAAAAGTTATATGGCAAACATCAATTTATCGTCACCATTGCAAGCAGTTTTCATGGATGAAACTTGGATCTATTCTAAAGGAAATCCTGGTAAATCATGGCGAGCCTCAAACATACAAAGTGTTAGAAAGCCTGAAAGTTATGAAGGAAAGCGCTTTATTGTTGTTTATGCTGGGTGTACAGCAGGATTCATTAAAAATGCATCTCTGTTATTTGCAACAAAATCTTTGAAAGAAAATTATCATGGAGAGATGAATTCAGAAATGTTTAAGAAATGGCTTGTTGACAATTTACTCAATAATTTAGAAGAACCGTCTCTCATAATCATGGACAATGCCCCATCATCATGGACAAAATGACGCATTATAGATTGGTTAAATAACAACAACATCCCTCATGATCCAACTTCATTTAGATTAGATTTATTGAAGTTTGCCAAATTGCATAGAAAAGGAAAAGTATATGAAGTAGACGATTTAATAAGTCATGGGCATGAATTTTTGCGATTACCACCATACCACTGCGAGTTCAACGCTATTGAATTAATATGGGCATATGCAAAAAAATATTACGATGACCACATTGGTAGAGATGGGTATGGAGATGATAAAGTTCTTGCAATGTGGACTGAAGCATTACAGCGGTGTTCACCTGAAATTAGGAGGGCATGTGTTGCAAGCACTGAAAGAAAGATTAAAGAATGGTATGAACGTGAGAAATTTCTGGATCTAACTGTTGATAAGTTGCTTATAGATGTTTGGAATGATAGCCGTGATTCCAGTTCAGATAGCGACACTGACTAATGAAATTAATTATTACTATTAATGCATACAGGGTTTGGCTACAAGCATAAACAGCATGACAGCTTTCAATAAAACGGAAGTCGACTGCTGTTTTCAAAATTTCCAAGAAGTACAGAAAAAATAGAAGTTGCTCCCATAAATTCGAGCCTCATGACGTAAGATTTTTTGCTGCATTAAAAATGCGTGTAGTCGCCATTGTAATTCTTTTTTAAAATCCAAGATCACCAACTCAGGATTTGAAGATGAGATAACTCCATATTATGTGTCTGAAATTTTTAAGTTAGCATACGTATGACCAGGTTGCTAATATTGACAGAACTACTTCTGGATTCAAGGCTTGTAGTATTTTCCGCTGAACTATGCTACGTTCAAGATGACTCTTCATCTGTATTTCCATCCATGCATTACCATAGTTTTCTTCTCTTTCTGTTTGGTATCCAGATATTTCGGCGCACAAGCTCTGCTTAGGCTGAGACCACCACGCATGTTTTTCTTCTTTTTTACTTTTTTCGTTTTAGAATTTTATAGTTTGTTTTGCTACATTTATGTTCTTTTAGTTTCTAGTTGTGTTGTGTGTTGTTACTGTAGTTGTGTTGGTGTACACCAACAACTAAGGAATTCTTCAAATGAACCCACTGTCGAAGAAATTAAGAAAGAATTAACCAGCTAAAACTTTGAAAACAGCCGGAACAGATAGTATACCACCTGAGCTATTCAGATTCGCCGAAGCAATACCTACACAGTGGAAGGACGGTCTGATTATGAAACTCCTAAAGAAGGGTGATCTCGGTGAGTGCCTAAATTGGCAAGGGAAATTGTTAATATGATAAATTCCTACTATTATAACCAAACTGGCAGCGACCGTAGAACCCACCATTCGCAATTAACAAGCAGATTTCAGATCTCATCGAATACTTCATTTTTTTGCGTTCAATTCCGTACGTTTCAGTATCCCATATGCATGTACTGATTTATAACTTTTGTTGTTCTAAAAATTTTCTATCATTGTTCTGACGTGATATCAATGTTAATTCTAATTAGGTGCTTGATAATATTTCTGATTGAACCATGGTATTTTAAGTGTTAAAAACTTCCAAACTGTATTTACCATTGTATTTTATTATATAATAGTAAATAGTATTTTATTAGTTAATTTATATAATATGTATATTATCAAAATATCAAAAACCTTCTCTACCATTAGGTGTAACGTATAAATACATAACCAAATAACTACAACTTAACTAAAATAACAGAAGCTACAATTTTCTACCAATAATTAAAATAACTTCTTTCCCGTATACATCGTATAAACGTCTTGTCCGTTCTTTTTTATTCTTTTCGGTCTTTTCCCTTCATTCCAAGTCACTCCTTTTTACTTCCTTTTACTACTATAAAGGAAGTATTGGATTCACCCCAAAAATTCGAAATTGAGTTTTCAACAGATCTTCACGTTTTAGAGTCCCCTGATCCCAAAAAACATATTTTTTTTCATTGGTCTGTCTGTCTGTCTGTCTGTCTGTGTGTCTGTCTGTGTGTCTGTGTGTCTGTGAACAGAATATCTCAAAAACGAAAAGAGGTATGGCATTGAAACTTCACATATAAGTTTTGTGTACTATGTAGATGAGACAGCAAGCTTTTGAAGAAAATCGCATAACCGGAAGTAGGTGTTTACTCTTGTGATTTTTCAGTTTTTTTCGATTTTTTCAAAAACGGCTCTAACGATTTTTTTTAAACTTTACATTTTTCTTACATTTTTAATGTGTATTGATGTGAGATAGGTGATTTTCCAGTTGAATACTTCTAAAGTGGGTTTCCTTTGTTTTTTTTTCTATTTTTTTTATTAACTCCTATTTTAAATAAAACACCCGGTATATTATTACATTTTTGAATTCACCTTAAAATTCTAGAGAAAATTTGTCTCTTCAACTAACACTCGATTTTGTACCGTTTTTGTAGAATTTGTAATTTTTGAAAATTTTTAACGAATGGTTAAAAATTAAAAATGAAATTTTTGACTAATTATAAGATCACTGTAAAAGGAAGTTGTGTGAGTGTATCACACCAGATTTTTTAATTAGGTTTTCATCTACTCTCTTGCCCATAATTTTCTTGCTCTTCACCCATTCTTATTGTGTCCAAACCATTTCATTTGTTAAATAATAAAAATGAAATAAGTTTTGTTAAAGAATCCTGTGTCTTTAATTTTAATTAAAAGCCAAATGAAAGCTAGAACTGCATACCTAACCTCAAAAAGTATATTGTGTAACAACTCTGTCAACCTCAATTAATTGTCAAATTTTGGATGCTGATTTGACTAGGAATTTTTTAATCTTATACCTCACAGACAGCATTGATGACCAGGGATCTTCAACTGCTTTTTAGTCGGGCCACGAATATATGTATCCAGCCTCGTACTTACTACTATAACATATAAAAAATATAAATTATTCTGTGCAAACACCGGCTTCAGTGTCTGCTTCCACAACTATTGCTCGTTGCATAACAGGAAAAATTGAAGTAAAATTTGAGAGGGGCCATTGAAACTCCTTTCCAGTTTCAATAATTCGAGGCTCTTTCCACATAGTCTCAAGCTAGAGTTTAAGTTTCTTTACTCTTAGTTCTGACTCATTCTCAAGTAGTCGGTGTGTTCGTGCTGATTTTTCGTCTGAGGAGTGTTGATTATGGCAAGTGTTGGGGCCATTAGTTCTTTTTTATCTATCTCATTTTCTCTGTTCGGTTGGTCTACGTCTTTAACTACTAAAGAAGGAGTATTTTCCCTTGTCTCTAGACTTCACTGCCAGTTTGTTTCCTGTTGTCGATTTTTTTCTGGAAACAAAAATAAACTACGTTGACACATAGCACCCACTTTTTCATAGTCACTTTGCAATTTCTGAGTGTTGTGAGTAAAGCTTAATCCGTAATATACCCAAATTTTTGTCCAAACATTTGGTACCACCCTGTATAAATCACAGAAATACAGTAACTAAGTAATTATGCTGACCACGGTGTATTTTTTAAGATTTTGTCTTTAAGTGTCTCTAGTGTATGTGTAGCCCTTGTTAGGTGGCAAAATTCCTAAAGCCAGAGCTTTCTCATGGATGATCTTCCACTGTTTCACGTTTTCGTCTTTCGTTAGCTTGTCTGAGAAGTCACCATACAAGATTGCCTTTGCGTTTTGTAATCTTTCAGAAATTGTAACTTCCCTTCCTTATTGAAGGACATCATACACATATTTTTCACAAGTGTAAAATTTTTTGTGAAATAATTGTACTATCCAAGACAAATAAAACTGGGACAACTTTTGATAGAGATTTTAGCATTATTTCATTAGTCTAAACAAATCTTCAAACAATTACTTTTACTATAACAATTTTGATTCATAGTAACAGCTAAACAAGTTTACAATTAAGTTAGAAATTCAAATGCATACTTTATTTTTACACACAATTAAGATTCTATTTACATTAACTACAAACAATCAGACACAAAAAATAAATAAATAAATAAATAAATATTTTGTAGCACCGCCATTTTGCTCTATTATACATTGAAGACGTCGTGGAATGGAATGAATTAAATTTCGTATACATTCTGGATTATTCTCTTCCCAAATGTTTTGGATATCTTGAGCAAGATCTTCTGCATTCTGTACCCTAGTGCTAACGGTATAATTTCCTTACCATAATTGCCAACACATTTTCCATTGGATTAAGATCTGGGCTGTTTGCCGGCCAAGGAAGTGTTCGTATTCTATGGTCTTCCAGCCACTGCAAAACAATGCGTGATGTATGCACTGGACAATTATCATGCTGAAAAATACAGATTTCTGAAAATAACTGCGTCACTGATGGAAGCATGATATTTTCGAACGTGTTATAGACTTGTCCAGTAAATCGTTCATTTATGAGCCAGCAAGATAATTAACCAGTGCTTCATAATTTTCTCTTGAAAACGTATTTGGGCTACCAGTACCCTGTTACTTAGTGTTCTTTCTTCGGTCCCTCTTTTTTTTATATGAAGAATTGTATTTTTACTCCCATGGAACTCATTGACCATCCGTTTTCCAATGAGGTCACAATTCGGACTTTATCAGTCTCGCTCAAATGGAGAGCCATACACACAATGTTTTCAGGTACTATTCAAATTCTGGCAGATAAATAAGTACTGTTTTCGAACACTTTCAAATTAATAATAGAGTATCAATAGTAACCATATTAAAACAGTCACATTCACAGCAGAACATATTAACTGTCCCAGTTTTTGGTCGTGCATAGTACGTCTAAACTTGTAGCTGCAGGTACCTGTAATTGAGAAATTATGACTTCGTAACTTGTAACTCTCGTGAAACGAATCCCTGATGGTGAAAATGTGAACGTAGTAACACCGTTATTCAATGTAATAGATATAATTTGTACAAAAATTCTTTCCAAATTGTTTTCAGCCTTTGAATGATGAATTTAGGTTATTCTGTTCAACTTCATACACGTAATAACTATGATAAACATGGTAATGTTTACAAATCAAAATAATACACGAATATTGAGTTCTAGTTCAGAATAAATAGATATAAATATTTATTTTTGTTCCAAAACCATTTTACATAACAAATAGTTACACAGCAAGTACTTGTAGTCCTAAACACATTATCAAATAAGTTTTTTCAAGGAAAGATTGTAGCATTGTAACAGGCTAACAAAAATTCGTTGCTATTTTATCTAACCTGGGATATTAAAATTTTTAAATAATGCTAATACATATGAGTTTTTCTATAAAGGATTGAAGCCACATTGATATTAGTTTATAATATTCACAGCACACTCCGTTTTAGGCTTGGAATTTAGTGGACGTGATCAGAAATCCGCGCGCTCTTCAATTGTTTGAAATTCCATAGCTTCTATACGAAACGCTGTTGAATAGAGATTGGACCGAAAACAATTCTCAAAGAATTTCTACGCTAAATTACCAGTGGGGTTGTTAAAATGAGGGCCGATATTAGGACTACCATAACAGTGAAGCAATAGAGTGTTTTATGTATGAAATAACGCGGTTATTATTTAAGAAAGGCCGTTGAAAAATCTCACTGGCTAACTATATAATATTCCACATCTATTTATGTGAGAAAAGAAGAATTAAAAATAAAAAAATGAATATAATTTGAGTAGTGTAGAGTGATTACAAGACATTCGCTAAAATTGGTACGAAGGAGAAAACGACGGAAAATAGGAAATGGCTATTTATGTCAGATGTAGAAAGAAGATAACATTTTTTAGGCATGTACATTGCACAACAAAGCGAAGCCGAGTTTTTTAAGTGCACAATAAGGAAGTTCTGCATTTTTTTCACGCGTGCACAAGATTTGATCTAAGAAAGCAAAAAAAAAACGTTACTTACTTACAGTATTTAGCTTCCCCTCTAGTGGAGAAAGTATTTGCTTTCCTCCCTAGTACGAAGTAACTAATTTTTCCACTAGTGAGTAAATGATCTTCTTTCCTAACTCAAAGGTAAGATTTTCCCTACGAAAATAGGAACAAAATTACCATGTTAATATATGTAATATATTTCAATTAGAAATTAATTAATATAGCAGATATTCTTTTACGGCTTAAAAATTGTTACAATGCTTTTGACTTAAATGAAAAGATGCGATCAATACCCACCTCGAAATCTTATAACGAAATGGCCAACTCATGGACAGAAGTCGATGAGGAGCCTCGAGCTATGACAGTTTCTTAAGCCGAAAGTTTACGGCGCCAGGTTGTATGACTTACCATAGCACACCCAATGGAACAATCCGGAGTAATCGAGACACGACGAAAAAGCTGAAAGAAAATATTAGGCGCTCTGGATAACAACAATTGCTAGATCAGAACATAAACAGTATATTTAAATTACTGACTTCAATACAAGAAAATATATGAACGATTTCTGTCTCATGGTTAGCTTAAATTGCAAAACGAAATATTAATAACGGAACATTAGTAATACGATAAAAAACCCAAACCCCTACTTATAACTTTAACGCATTCTTGAAAATTAAAATTAAACGATTCGACATAAGAATGTTAACAAACAAAGGGATTTAGTGTTTTATTGCAAACACAAAATGATTTGACTAATCAAGAGAGCTCGGTGTCGATTAGGCGAAGCATGGTGCCCTACTTGAAATAAGCATCACTTCGTTTACAAAAGCTATTTTTCAGAATATACAGCCAGCTTTGATTACAAGACAATAAGCATAGCTGAGCGTACCACAGAAAAAGACGTAAATCTAAACTACAAGCGACTTCACTTTAGCCGCCAAACAATGCACTTATAAGTGAAATTAAGCTCGTTTACAATTTTGAAATTTGGCGAAGAATACAGCATAAATTTGAACTTTGCCAGTGACAGGCAGTATTACGGATTGAGGAAAAATGAGGCAAGTAAAATTTGCAAGCAACATGTGGTTGTTCACTAATTACAAATTGCAAATAATTAAAATGTAAATCAGTAAGTAACCTTCAATAATATCGTAATTCAACAAGATACGAAACTTCTAATTGAAACAAAAATGCTAAGGTTGTGGCTGCTGCTTCAAGTACCTACGCACGAATTAGTGTAAACTACCTCTGACCTGCACATAATCGACGACCACGAGTGTCGAACAGCAGGAGAAGTTCTGGGGGTCAGATACAAAAAACATCTCAATCAGCATTGGGGAATCTTCAGGGTTACTTAAGGCATGAAATAAATCCGGAAGAATGCAAAACACGTGAAATAAACTGTTCCCTAACTGATATTTTGTGCTGCCAAAAGATAAGTTGCTTCCGAAATGTTGTTAAATCCTGAATCAATCAGATAAGCGGCAGAAATTCACAAAACCAGTATACTAAACCAGCACTTGATGTCTGCCGATGTTTAAGGATGCACCCGCTTTCTAGACGTGCATTAAAAGAAGCCCAAAAAATACATCTTAGAGCATGGGAATTAAACTGAGAACTAAAATTTTCCAAAATAGAAAGAAAAACAGATATACTCTAAAATCATACACTGCAAATTTTCAAAAATATTTTTATCATTGAATATACCATATCTAATATAGATTGAATGTTTTAGTACATCTACAAAACACGGCAAACGTTTTTCCGTTTTGAATAAATAGAGATTGGATGCACTGCTTAAGCTTGAACAGTTTAAACGTTTCTTTTATCTCAGTTCTCAATTCACTTGTTTCAAATTTTCAGGAAGTTACCTTTATTCTGTTATATGCAAGTAATTTACTATGGGAATTACATTTTGTGCTTTAATAACTTTAATTTAAGTTTTAACCTTATGGACGTGGCTATGAGTTAAAGAATTTAAAAATAAATTCAAACAAATAATCCGATGGCGCATTTTTGTTTGTTCTTAATCTGATCGTACAGTGATTTGTTTCGTAGACAAAAATAGAAAATGTATATTCTCACATGCGCTTTTCGTTTAAATTGTTAATTTTTACTTAACAAAATTCATCTCCAGATCTGTATTTTGCAATAGTTGTGTATACAGTGAATAAATAGTACAGTTGTCTAGTGCTTATAATATTTATAAAATCTGGATATAGTAATTATACTATATTTTCGTATTTCCAGCTGCGTGTCTAAATAGCTTTAAGCTTCCTAGACAAGAAAATGCTTAATAGGCTTGTTAAAACACAAGTATAAGCTGTATAAATGGCGTTTACAAAACAAAAGTGCAGTAAATATTGTAGCTAAGATGAAGGATGATGTACAAGCAAGAATTACATACACAGTAAAAGGGTGATTATAGATTAATGCAGTCATTTAAAAGATACCAAATTCTGAAGGCAAGGTAATGGGTGGCGATGTTTGGAATTCCAGCTCAGGGAAAGTGGTCTAGGAGGTTGACGAAATTACTTAAGAAGCGAACTTAGCGCACTAATTTGGCCAAACGTTGGCACAACCAGCGTTGTGAACAAAACAAACGAAAAGATTCGGTGCGCTGCGTGATGCTGAGCCGATTGAAATTTTATCATCAGGGTCCGACAGCAGTTTAAATAGCAAAAGTAGCACCTCAAGAGTATAATCGCTGTATGAGTTTTAATTATCCGAAACAACCGAAGCCGCACACAAACGTTATGTGCGGTTTGCCTTGTGTGCCTCAACCTTCTCTCTTCGCTGGAGACAAGAATTCTCAAAATCAACTCTTCCAACAGTTTAAGATCAGCGGCGTGCGCCCGAAATTGTACGCGGGACATAATTAATATAACAACTCGCATACAAACATAAGAAGATGTACGTCTGTCTTCTGCATTATTTATTTTAATGTTGTAATGTTGCTCTGTTACTCTACAGAAAATATTTTTGACTACTTAATTTACCTGCTAGCGGCGGATGAATATTAAAATTATGGCCTTTCATGTCATCTAGAGTGAATTGACTGCTTATTTTACTAGTAATGGATTGCATCGGTTATTAAAGCGACACTGGAAACATTTACTATAAATAATTCCATAGATATAGAAAAATCATTTTAAAAAAAATATCTTTTTAGTCATTGCTTTACTAGTCGTGACACCCCCCATGTTACACAAGCTGTTTCAGAAAATTATGACTTTAAAAAGTTATGTAAAAAAATATCTCTCTAACCTTAGCTAAACTACCCAGTCTGACCCTTACACCAACTTGTTTTCGTCATCTAGTTCAGTAAATAAAATCGCACGATATGCCAATTTACACCATTTTTTTTTTCTATATTATTTTAATTAATTAGAATCGGTTTCTTTATTACCTTTCTGAGGGCTGCAGCTCCCTTAAAACGTATTTTCGAAACTATGTTCATGGAAACTTTTTGACTAACTTTGATGACATATACAGTGTGTCCAAGATAAGGAGGGCCAGTACGGGGATCTCGGTAATGGTAAGAGATACAAATTTGGTTAAATGGAAAGAAAGTTGCGCAATTAAAGGACTAAAAAAATGACGTTTAGAAATTCTTGATGTGATTTTTCGTTTTTGAATTATCTCAAAAAAACCGAATTTTTGGATTTTATTTTTTATTTTTTTATGGCGTTAATATTAAAGTTAGAGCGAAATTGATTAAACTTCTTTATAGCAACTTTTAGTGGACTTGATGATTACGTTACCAATTTTTTTATCCGACGTTTTGTCTTCGAGAAACCATCATCAACTTCATTTTTTTAAATACGGTCTTGAATTTTTGATGCCAAATTTGCAAAGCCCTTGTTACTCTAAATTCAACAATGTGCCACATATTATGGTTTAATTACGTTTCGAGCTTTTTTCTGATCATCATCAAAAAATTTTTTAGATACGGACCTGCATTTCTCATAATTTTGTAAAAATAAGTTCATACAGTAAGTTAGGCCTTATTACATGCCGTTAAAATATTAAAATGCACATCATAATGTCATAATTCTGATACATTAATTTAATAACCAACCAATAACTATTAACAATAAACAACAAATAAACGAACAAAAGATAGACAAAAAGAATAACAAAACGAACATCGAAACCATTTAATAGGTATTAAATTTACAGAAGGTATTCAAAAAGGTTGCCATCATTCTCTATGCATAAATAACATCTAACTGTAGAATCTAAAACATTATTCAGCAATACTGGCGTTATACTTTGAAAGGCTTCAAGAACCAATCTTCTAAGTTCTTCTTCTATTTCAAAACGTTAAATACCTATTACATTGTTTCAAGGCTCGTTTTCTCATTCTTTCTGCTTATCTTTTGTTCATTTCTTTGTTGTTTATTGTTAATAATTATTGGTTGCTTATTAAATTAATGTATCAGAATTATGACATTATGTTGTGCATTTTAATATTTTAACGGCATGTAAAAAGGCCTAACTTACTGTATGAACTTATTTTTACAAAATTATGAGAAATGCAGGTCCGTATCTAAAAAATTTTCTGATGATCAGAAAAAAGCTCGAAACGTAATTAAACCATAATATGTGGCACATTGTTGAAATCAGAGTAACAAGGGCTTTGCAAATTTGGCATAAAAAAACCAGGATCGTATTTAAAAAAATTAAGTTGATGATGGTTTCTCGAAGACGAAACGTCGGATAAAAAAATTGATAACGTAATCATTAAGTCCACTAAAAGTTGCTATGAAGAAGTTCAATCAGTTTTGCTCCAACTTTAATGTTAACCCCAGAAAAAAATAAAAAAAAATCCAAAAATTCGGTTTTTTTGAGATAATTCAAAAACGAAAAATCATATCAAGGATTTCTAGACGTCATTTTTTTAGACTTTTAATTGCGCAACTTTCTTCCCATTTAACCAAATTTGTATCTCTTACCATTACCGAGATCCCCATACTGGCCCTCCTTATCTTGGACACACTGTATTTATCTGCCCTGAACGTTTCTGATACATTTTTTAACACCCTGTATATTGTGTATCGTATTGCGCCACCTAATCTGCTCCATGTGTAGTCTGGTGTAATGTAAAGCCCGTAGCTTGACATATCTGCTCTGCCGATCTAAATGGAGACCTGCCTCTTCGACATTTTCTCTCAACTTTAGCTTGTATTACTAATTGTTCTAAATTGTCATCGTTATTCTGAGCAATGTAACCAAAGTATTTTAATAGTACTTTATGTAACTAGTCCTCAAAGCAAGGCTTTAGGGGACGAGTCGTAATGTTTCCGGACGAGGCGGAGCGAAGCGCAGCCGAGTCCGTAATATGAAGATGAGTCCTCTAAAGCCATTTGAGGACGTGTTGCATACAACGTTTTTTTTGTATTAGCTCTCCAAACATTATAATATGAAGTTTCAATTACCATTAACGCGGCATTATATTAGGAGGCCGCGCGAAAATGTATTTTTCGCTCCCCAAACTGGTTACTTTGGAAATTGTCTAGGATCCTCAAAATGGCCATTTAGAGGCCTTGTACTTAAAGTCGTCATGGCAACTAATGTTTGAGTCCGCTAAAATGTTGCCATGACGACTTTAAGTACAAGGCCTCTAAAGGGCCATTTTGAGGATCCTAGACAGTTTCCAAAGTAACTAGTTTGGGGAGCGAATACAAAAAAATTTTTTTATGTATAGTTGTCGAAAGACGCTTTGTTATTTGTAATTTGTCGAGTATCGACATATTGTTCCCTCTAACAGTCCATGAAATCCTCAATATTTTTCTCCAAAGAAACATTTCCTAAGCATCAATTCTTCTTTTGTCACTTTGTTTAATGGTCCATGTCTCGGACCCATACATGGAAATTGAAAATATTATTGCGTTTGCTATTCCAATTTTCGCTGTTTTACTTATTTGTCGATCTTTCTACATTTTTTGTATATAAACTGCGGTACTGCTTCGTATACACGAATGTATATAACACATTACTTGCCAATAAAACAGTTCAACTTAACTGGATGCAGTTATTAACGACGGCAAGACGCAAGATATAAGGCATCTCAACTTATGCTACAGTCTACATGAATTAAAGATAGTACCAATAAAAGTGATTGTAAGAAAGAAGTAACTACCTTATAGGGAATCAACATTTTAGTAGCTGTAAACCAATTATTGCTTTCAGCCAGTTTCTGAACACCTCATTGTAGTCTTGGAAATAATAGAACTTAATATTATTGTCGTCTTGGTTTTCTTTGAAAGAATCATCCATGTAATGGAACTCTACGCTGCCCCGTCAGGTGAGTTGACAATAGTCACTAACAAATGCTTTGAAGGTTTCCGTGCTAGTGGTTTTCTTTCAATTAGAAAGTCTATGGTATTTAACGAAAACACGAAAGCAAAACGCTGAACTGTTTATTTTTTTTAACTTTGCGAATAACAAAAGTTTCTTACTGTTGCCGCGGAAATGAAATCATGAGTCACTTTTTCAGCCGTTTTAAATTGATTTTTTTTAACTAAACAGCCCCAAGTTATGTGATGGAGTTGAAATCTGGTAAATCCTCATGGCACTCTAGGAGAGTTATCCTCTTTTCTTGAAAATATGGCTGCTGCAATAATTGTCGATATGCGGTATGGAGTTCTGGTTCTGCATTAAAACAAACGTTCTCAAACTATCAACGCAAAAGTTGTTCTAGCAGCTGTTTATTCTTTTAAATGTTCATCACCCATTCAGTTGGAAATAGTGATCCGAGCTCCATGTATGAACGCAGCCCCAAAACCTTTTCTGTAGAGAACTTGCCTGGCCAACTGCTCGATATGAGCTTTGATCAGCTCGTCGTAGTCACTTTTTCCTGCGCATTTGAATTACTGCCCCAGCACTGAAAAGTATAGCTCTTCAGAGTGCAACAACTTCTTCCAGTCACTCTACAGTTCGTCTGACATACTTTTGATCCATATTGGCCTCTATTTCCATATTCCATCTGCCATATCACTCAAGAGTGGGTTAAACAGCCTATAAAGGAAATCCGAACGACTCCCTGTGCAGCGTCAATAGAATATACAAACACCTTAGATGTTTGCTTATAACCATTTTACAGTTTATTTTATATATTTCTATTAATTATTATATAGCTGTGACGTGAAATCATACAATTAATAATAATAATTCGTACGTAATCAGCCAGGGTTTCCATCTTCCGTGGCCGACGAACTCTTTCTTTATATTCTACAAGTCCGTACTAGTTTTCCTGGGGTTTATTTACCTATTTCACAACTCGCGAGCAAATGCTTCTTTTTATTGCATATCTTTTTCTTCGCTAATCCAGTTTCTTTTTGTGTTTCAACACTTTTATTGCTGCTTTCAGACTTATACCACATATTTTTAACAATGTCCTTCTCTCACTTTGTCGGGGTGATATCCATAATAAAGGTCGGTTAAACAGGGACACGTCTTCTTCTTCTCATTCCTTGATCTATTGTTGAAGCGTCTTGACATCTCCATGTTACAGTTGATGTATCCGCTTACTCTAATTCTATTTTATTCCCTGACTGGTGAATTGCTCCTTAGATATTTATGCTGGTTTTTAATTTTATTAGATCAGCCCATCTAATATAGATCTTTTTGTCTCTTCTGCATAAAATCTGTATTTCTCTAATTAGTTCTTTTATAGTTTCTTTATCGCGTTCGTTCAAGGAGCTCTTGATTTTTAAATTACGTCGTTTTTCTATTACTTCTACAGTTTTTATAGTCATCCGGTACAGTTTTTTCGAATTTGTGTGTTTTGTGGTATTCTACTGAGCTTCGGCTATGCATTTCTTTGCTGTATTCTACATATCATTTGGTGATGTATTAGCAGTTGCAGATCTTTGTCCTATCAGCATACTGACTTTTTTTTTAAAGCTTCACATTGAGATCTTATAAGTATGTAATCGGTCTGGTTCCAAGTGCATAATCACCTGATATGATATTTAAAAACTATGTTTGTTATTATAAGATCATTAAGTAGACAGAATTGTATAAACCTATCACATCTTTAATTATTCTGAAAATGTGGTTGCCGTCATATATGTCAGCGACCTTTGCATAAGAAGTACCTGTTATCATTAGTAGCTCTCTACTAATGATGTTATCACATAATCGTTGTACACCTGTATAAAAGTCTTTAACATCTTCTGCTGCAGCGTCTGTGGTTGGGGCATATACCAGTATTATATTTGTGACTATAGTATAGGTTTAGTATCAAATTTCAGCATTGTCTAAAGAATCGATGTCAACTAGGCGAAAAATTAAGGAAACGGCATATATTTTACTTAACGAAGAAAAATGCGTGTCGTCTTTCTCAATATTTTTAGACAATAGTTGGTTATCGATTCTTAAAGATGAGATCAAGTAGGTACAGATATCAACAAACGTCAATGTCAGAAAATTCATTGGAGGTTGGTCGTTTTTCCTTCCAGTGAAAAAAAGATAAGTTTCTCGTTAGTTTTAATTGTTATTCGTTGATAACGAG